>JAOPHQ010003459.1:0-60000 GCA_030340625.1 Merluccius polli
CCACCCCCGAGACCCCCGACAATGTGCTCTCCATGACCCCCCAGATCCTCCTCACCAAGACCCTGAGCCACACCCAGACCAGCCCGGCTGTGCTGGGCCTGGCGCCCCCCACACAGCCCACTGCCAAGGTAACACACGCACACCAAAGGGCACACAGGACAGGGATTATGAAAGAGATGGGAATTAAAAGAACTCAAAATGAAATGCGGAAAATATATTTGTACATACAATAAAAGTGGTAGCAATGTAAATGTATTTATTTGTTTGCATTTGTTTATTACACGGGGACAATGGACAGTGTCAGTTAGCTAGTTAGGGACATTTTATCAGCAGTCCCTGGGCAGGCAAATCAACAAGAGAATTATGGCATCAAATGTTAATGTATGTGAATGCCAACACTAAATAAACTGTCTCCTTTTCTCTTGTCAGAAAAAGGGTGTGAAGCGGAAGGCGGACACCACCACCCCCACCACCATGGCCAGGCCCCTCATGGCTACCCTGGGGGTGGGCAGCGCCTCCCCCATCACCCTTACCTCCCTGGGGGTAGAGCACAACCCCGGCCTGGGGCTCGGCCCTAGCCTGGGGCATGGGCCTGGCATGGGCCTGGGGCATGGGCATGGCCCTGGCATGAGCCTTGGTCATGGGCATGGCCCTGGCATGGGCCTTGGGCATGGTCCTGGCATGGGCCTTGGGCATGGTCCTGGCATGGGCCTGGGGCACGGCCCTGGCATGGGCCTGGGGCATGGCCCTGGTATGGGCCTCACTGTGGCTGTGGGCCGTGGCGTTGGCGTCGGGGGGGCAATGGGCGGCAAGGCGCCGCCAGGGGCCCGCAGGGGGGTCAGCGGGCGACCAATCAAGGCGCCCAAGAAGGACCTGCCGGACTCGATGCTGCCGCAGCAGCCGGTGCGGCGCAGCAAGCTGAGCCCGCCGCTGCGCTACTGCAGCAGCGTGCTGAAGGAGCTGCTGTCCAAGAAGCATGCTGGCTACGCCTGGCCCTTCTACAAGCCTGTGGACGCCACCACGCTGGGGCTCCACGACTACCACGACATCATCAAGCAGCCCATGGACCTCAGCACCATCAAGGTAAGCCCGACGCTGCTGCCACAAGGATCCAGCCATCAGTGTGCGTATTCATGTGTGCGCGTATGAATGCGCGTGCACACGTGTGCGCACCTGCTGGGCCAACAATTGAACATTAACGACTGACATTACCAAGTGTTGGTAATGTCATGCACCGCCAATTGTTTGTGTGCTTTTAACAGTATGTGTTGTGTGTTTAACAGTATTTGTGTTGTGTTTAGACTGTTGTCTGACAGTGTGTGTGTTGTTTAGGGCTGCCACTTGATGATTGGATTTTTTTCGATCGAATAATCTATCGATTCGATTAATCCAAATGATACATTTTTCATCCACAAAACGCATACAATTAATTCAGATGCCTTTGACTGAGATCAAGAGACAAAGGAGAGAAACAAACATCATTATTTAACCTGTAATACTTAATTTAAGATATAATAATATTCCCTATGTCCCCTTAACTTTAAAGTTATGTATATGTCACAGACGTATGCTTAAGAAAATGGCAGATGTAAAATAATTAGATTGCAGCCTAAACATGTTCTAATCAACACTTGAGTGATTGAGTGAACAAACGAGTGATTATGACTTTAATAAATGCGCATCCACAAAGGAAGAAGTTCTCCCTTCTAATATTATTGCATTGGAAAATAATTTCCTGAACAGCGTCGCGGCAGCCCTAGTTGTTTGTCTAACGGTATGCGTTGTGTACGTGTGTTGTACAGAGGCAGATGGATGGCAGGACGTACCGCGACGCCCAGCAGTTCTCCGCCGACGTCAGACTCATGTTCTCCAACTGCTACAAGTACAACCCTCCCGACCACGACGTTGTTGCCATGGCCAGAAAGCTACAGGTAACCGCCTGGCCAATCAGGCCTCTTATTCACACTGATGAGTATTTAACATTTTCCTAGAATTGTGTCTAGGTATTTCCCTAACGTAGCGTCTAGACCTCCAGATATTTCCCTAGTGAAGCGTCTCGATATTTCCCTAACGTAGCGTCTACACACTCCCTACTTCTTAATGGCTACAGTCTTCCTCCTGAACACCCCCTCCCCCCCACCCCGTGGTGTCTGCTTGGTCTCAACAGGACGTTTTTGAGTTCTGCTTCGCCAAGATGCCCGACGAGCCCCCGGCGCCGCCCAGCTCATCGTCCTCGTCGTCATCCTCCTCCTCTTCATCGGAGAGCGAGCCGAGCAGCGAGAGTGAGAGCGAGAGCAGCCCCAGCTCCGACAGCGAGGAAGAGCGCGCCAACCGCCTGGCCGAGCTGCAGGAACAGGTGTGTGTGTGTGTGTGTGTGTGTGTGTGCGCGTGTGTGTGTGTGTGTGTGTGTGTGTGCGCGTGTGTGTGTGTGTGTGTGTGTGTGTGTGTTACACACAGGCCTAGCTTATGACATCAGCCGATGGATCCTACATTATAGCTGCCTTTTTTTAAAACTGTTGTCCTCCATACAAAGTGTATGCAGCTGTGTGTTAATATTGCTTTTCCTCCCCGTCTCTCTGTCCCCCTCCAGCTGAAGGCCGTTCATGAGCAGCTCACGGCTCTGTCCCAGGGTCCCATCGTCAAGCCCAAGAAGAAGAAAGAGAAGAAGGAGAAGAAGAAAAAAAAGAAGCCTGAGAAGGAGAAGCATCGGAGGATAGAGGAGGAGCCGGCACCCCTGCGGCCGGCCAAGACCCCAAAGCCCCCCAAGACGCCCAAGACCCCCAAGACAAAGGCCAGCCGAGCGTCGGGGACCCCCGCCGCCCAGCCCAAGAAGACCCCCGGCAGGAAGAACAACAAGAGCAAGTGAGTGGTGGCCCCTGCTGGCCAAGAGGCCGCTTTATTTCAATAATCAGTCTAATCTTATATCAGTTGGACTCCAATTGGTGTCACAACACCCCCTAACCCTTCTAAAGGGGGAGGCTTGAGGGAGCCCTCCGCATCAGGGAGCGTGAGGAGTGTGATTGGGGGCCCCATGAGCACCCGTTGTCCTTATAATCTCATATGATGGGAGCTGAAAACAAAGCATTAGAAAGAATAGATGATTCACGAGTTATACTGCATCTCTGACACTCAAAAGAAAGTTTCATATAACTTGTTTCCAGGATCCAAATTGAACTTTTAGATTTTGTATCTTTTTACCTTCCAGAGTGGAAAAATCTACTGGCCAAGCAATTGCTTTAATATGTAACCCTGCATTTTTGTTAATCTATCCGCCATTGGCTGGTAGCGTGTGTTACACTTGGACCCTGCTTGTAATGAGCTGCATTTGCTTCCAGTAATGAACTGAAACTGACAGCTCCTCCTTCTCCCCCAGGTCCAAAAAGGGGGCTATGCTGTTCAGCGTTCAGCCCATGGAGGCGCCAGAGCTCCTCCCCCACTATGACTCCGACGAGGAGGAGGAGACGGCGCCCATGTCGTACGACGAGAAGCGCCAGCTCAGCCTGGACATCAACAAGCTGCCGGGGGAGAAGCTGGGTCCGCGTGGTCTACATCATCCAGGCCCGCGAGCCCTCGCTCCGCGACACCAGCCCCGAGGAGATCGAGATCGACTTCGAGACGCTGAAGCCGTCCACGCTGCGCGAACTCGAGCGCTACGTCATGACCTGCCTGAGGAAGAAGCCACGCAAGCCCTATGGTGAGGCGGCCGTGGCTGTGTAGAGGGGGAGGGGGAGGGGCCTGGCGTGTAGTAGGAGGAGTCAATTGTGTATATAGGAGGGAGCTAATAGTCTCGGGTGTATGGGAGGAGCTATATATATAACATACACGACTGGCCTAATGTCTAATGGGAGAGGCTTGACGTAAACAGCCATCTGGTCCAGTATGAGAACCTGTTTGTGTGTGTGTGTGTGTGTGTGTGTGTAGTGAGAGGTGGATCAGGGAAGTCCCGGGAGGAGCTGGTCCTGGAGAAACAGCTGGAGTTGGAGAGGAGGCTGCTGGACGTCAGCGGCCAGCTCAACTCTGGCAAGAAGCCTGCAAAGAACAAACGTAAGACCCAGTCTACACCCCTAGAGTCCCAGAGTCTAAGAGACCCAGTCCACACCCTTAGACCCCAACACCTAGAGACCCAGAGTCTAGAAATCCACAGAGACCCAGAGTCTAGAGACCCAGACTAAGCCCTGTAGAGCACTTTGAAGACTCTTTATTGGTTTGAGGTGTGTGTGTGTGTGTGTGTGTGTGTGTGTGTGTGTGTGTGTGTGTGTGTGTGTGTGTGTGTGTGTGTGTGTGTGTGTGTGTGTGTGTGTGTGTGTGTGTGTGTGTGTGTGTGTGTGTGTGTGTGTGTGTGTGTTAAAGGCGAGTGGCTCACAGAAAGGTGTGTTTGTGTGTGTTCTCTCCACAGCAGAGAAGCCCACAGCGGCGGAGCCCCACGCCCAGCCGTCCCGCCTCAGCGCTAGCAGTTCATCCTCGGACTCCTCCACCTCCTCCTCATCCTCCTCCTCCTCGGACACCAGCGAGTCGGACTCGGGCTGAGAGAGAGCGAGCGAGCGATAGATGGAGGGACAGAGAGAGAGAGAGCGGGAGGGGGGGGGGGGGGGCGGGCTGGGGGCTGTGTCTGGCCTGGCCTGGGACCCTCTGACCAACAGAACTACTGAGAACTGTAGGACCCCCCCCCCCACCCGGCCCTGGACCCCACCCAGCCCTGGACCCTGACACCCAGGCCTCCGCCTCCGAAAGCACCCAGGCAGACAGACCTGCGCCCTCGGGTGGTGGGGGTGGGGGTGGGGGGTGCGTGAGGTGGCCTAGCAGGTGTAGACGGGGGGTGGGGGGGGGGGGGTCCTGCTGTATAGAGGACGTGTACAGGTTCATCACTATCTACCTTTTCTTTTATAAAGAAGCATTTTAATAAGATAATTTATTCCCTCGTTTCTGGGGAGAGGGAGGAAGACTGGTGGCGTCTATTTTTATTTTGTTTTTTAAACCGGGAGGGGTGACGTGTGTGTGTGTGTGTGTGTGTTTGCGTGTGTGCGCATGCGTGTACTTTGTGTGTGTGTGTGTGTGTGTGAGTGCGTGCGTGCGTGTGTCTGCGTGTCGTAGCGCCCTGTGACGTCAGAGAAGGAGCAAGCGTCATGGCCACCTTGGGGAAGGGCCGAGCGCATGCGATTTACAGACCGCCTGGCCGCCGCCGCCGCCGCCGCGACCTGGCGTCCATCTTGTGTACGTCTGTGCACCGCCGGCCGGCCAACAGGAAGCATTCGTTCCTTTTCTTCGTGTGTTGGGAACGCGTCGCGCCGTGTTCCCGCCGTGGTGCGTTTCCACCGCTCTGTGTTTCTCTGTAAAACCATGTCATGCTTCTTCTTGTGATCAACCCGCTAATAAAAGAGTGAGAATGTGTCTTGTTCACTCACCGATGCCCGACACGTCACTCCCTGGCCGATTCCTGTTCTTTCAGCATGATGACTTCCTGTTTCATTTGACTACTGCCACATGTGTGTGTTGCTGTCTATAAACCAGTGTAGAGACTCGTTTATTTACAGCAGGATGGTGGGTGAAGTCCGGGTTTCCTTGGTTCGTCTTAAGTTATCGCCATAAACTGTCCTTGGAAGTTAGTTTTCATGGTTTAGAAGTGTCGGTCTGTCTTTCAGATCTCGCAGACAATTCTTTGTGGAAAAATAATTGGTAAAATGTGAAAGTAAAACATTTTTAAGAAAATCGAATTGGTTCTAAATTATAAAGACGCACAATCTGTTATACTGGTAGTTATCAATGTTTATGATTATTTTGGTCAGCTGTTGATCTAGTTTAATGTTTTGAGCATTTACAGTTTGCGATTGAAACGTAATTGTTAAATATAATTTATTTAGGAGGTGTTTGAGTGGAGAACACGTTCATTAGAAGTCAACTGTACAGACTGAGCTTGTAAGAGCTTTGTACATACATTAGTTTCCAGCACGACTTTGTTTCAGATTTTACTTTCTCTTCTGTTGTGTTCTCTGTAAGACCAGATACTCTGTCACAGTCTTACCTTGTCCTGCAGGACCCACATGCCTCTGTACGTTGCAGCATTCTTCATTTGAACACATGCACATAAATAAATAACGTTGGATCTTTTTAACTAATACCCAAGTTCTTGGATTCTTGATTAAAGTGCAACTGACTCACTTTACATCATTCAGGACAACAGACTCACTTTACATCATTCAGGACAACAGACTCACTTTACATCACTCAGGACAACAGACTCACTTTACATCACTCAGGACACAGACTCACTTTACATCACTCAGGACAACAGACTCACTTTACATCACTCAGGACACAGACTCACTTTACATCACTCAGGACAACAGACTCACTTTACATGATTCAGGACAAGGGACTCACTTTACATCATTCAGGACAACAGACTCACTTTACATCATTCAGTAAAACAGACTCACTTTACATCATTCAGGACAACAGACTCACTTTACATCATTCAGTAAAACAGACTCACTTTACATCATTCAGGACAACAGACTCACTTTACATCATTCAGGACAACTGACTCACTTTACATCATTCAGGACAACAGACTCACTTTACATCATTCAGGACAACAGACTCACTTTACATCATTCAGGACAACAGACTCACTTTACATCATTCAGTAAAACAGACTCACTTTACATCATTCAGGACAACAGACTCACTTTACATCATTCAGGACAACGGTGTCACTTTACATCATTCAGGACAAGACTCACTTTACATCATTCAGGACAACAGACTCACTTTACGTCATTCAGGACAAGACTCACTTTACATCATTCAGGACAACAGACTCACTTTACGTCATTCAGGACAACAGACTCACTTTACATCATTCAGGACAACAGACTCACTTTACGTCATTCAGGACAACAGACTCACTTTACATCATTCAGGACAACAGACTCACTATACATCATTCAGTAAAACAGACTCACTTTACATCATTCAGTAAAACAGACTCACTTTACATCATTCAGTAAAACAGACTCACTTTACATCATTCAGGACAACAGACTCACTTTACGTCATTCAGGACAACAGACTCACTTTACATCATTCAGGACAACAGACTCACTTTACATCATTCAGTAAAACAGACTCACTTTACATCATTCAGTAAAACAGACTCACTTTACATCATTCAGGACAACAGACTCACTTTACATCATTCAGGACAACAGACTCACTTTACATCATTCAGTAAAACAGACTCACTTTACATCACTCAGGACAACGGACTCACTTTACATCATTCAGGACAACAGACTCACTTTACATCATTCAGGACAAGGGACTCACTTTACATCATTCAGGACAAGGGACCGAGAGCCGGTCCCCTGGCAGGAGAGCCGGTCCCCTGGGAGTATAACCGGTCCCCTGGCAGGAGAACCGGTCCCCTGGCAGGAGAGCCGGTCCCCTGGCAGGAGAACCGGTCCCCTGGCAGGAGAGCCGGTCCCCTGGCAGGAGAACCGGTCCCCTGGCAGGAGAACCGGTCCCCTGGCAGGAGAACCGGTCCCCTGGCGCCCTCTGGTGGGCAACACGAGAAGGACGCAGATAGCTCTAACCGTCATGGCGGCCACAACAAGACTCGTATCAAGGTTGGCGCTGGTCACAGGTTAGTCCATTTCACCACCTCTCAGCACCCCGTACCGGACTCATAGCTGTGTTGTATTCATTAGTAACAGTGAGTTGGTAGAACCAGGTCCCGGTCTCAGGACCCGGCCCAGAGACGACCACGTCCTCGTTTCATTACTCCGGCTAAAGTCGCATTAGCACAAACCCAACGTCTCCGTATGTTGAATCGGTCATACATGACGTAAACATGACGCATGTAGCCGTGGTTCAGATGGTTGAACTGTGCTGTGATTTAGGATTAGTCCTGCTATCTAGGCTGGTTCCTGGCCAGTTCTAGGACTACTAAGAAACTACAGTGGCCAGGTGTAATTAACATGAATTAACATGAGTTAGACATGAGTTAGACATGAGTTAGACATGAATTAACATGAATTAGACATGAGTTAACATGAGTTAACATGAGGCCAATAAACGGGTAGACCCACCATGATGGCTCAGTCCTCAGTCCTGGTGCCCCTCCAGTCTACGACGTTGGCAAGTTCAAAACCCAGTCTAAAACCCTGACCCAGACCCCAGACCCTAACCCTGCAACACAAACCTAATCCTAAACCCTAACCTAACCCTGAAACCACACCGTAATCCTAGACCCTAACCTAACCCTGAAACCACACCCTAACCCTAGACCCTAACCTAACCCTGCAACACAAACCTAATCCTAAACCCTAACCTAACCCTGAAACCACACCCTAACCCTAGACCCTAACCTAAACCTAGAACCACATCCTAATCCTAGACCCTAACCTAAACCTAGAACCACATCCTAATCCTAGACCCTAACCCTAGAACCACACCCTAATCCTAGACCCTAACCCTAGACCCTAACCTAACCCTAGAAACCAAAAACCAAGCCCTAAGCCTAAGGAAACCTAACCCTAAAACCTGTCTGTCTGTCTGTCTGCCTGTCTGTCTGTCCGGAGGTTTTACCAAATCCTGAACTAACCTTTAATGGAAAGAAGGGAGGTTGTGGAAGGAGGCCAGGTTTTAGTCGAATGCTTTGATGTGTTTTGATGTTAAATATTTAAGTTATTGTGCTTTTATTGTTTAAACCCATATTTTACCTATTTTATGTCTTATAGTTTTTACAAAATAGTTTCTAACCTGTTAAGGGTAAAACAAAGGTTGTGGAAGTAGGACATACATTACTACAGTATACATTTGTTGATTTACATTTGGGTAATTTTGCAAAACAATGTGAATATCTAACAGATATCATAGGAACAAGATTTCATCCAACCTCCATTTATTTTGTGATAATAAATCCTTTCCTCACAGTTCCCTGATGGAGCCCACCCACACTAGCGCCAAATGTCGAATGTTGAACATCAAATTCATATTGAGTATGAAACATTATGGGGTTACTTTATTATTGATACTGAAGTGTTGAGGTTCGGTTTGTCTCACTTTCTCCCCATGTGGGTATATTAAAAACAGCCTCTATGGCAGATTTGTGCTTTAAACCAAAAACCAATGGAGGACAGAATCCATAGTGCAATAGACACTTTTCACAGTCGGAAAATCACAGGTGTGGCACACCATAACATTCGCTATGGGTCTGTTTGATTTGTAGGTATGACAGCACCAGTATACAAACATGAATAAAACGGACCAAATGTTAAAATTACAGGAACAGGAAGTTGCTTTACCCTACTGTTGATGATCAGTGAAAAGGGTCTATTGAGCCATAATGAAACTTGTAGTACCCTCTTTCCGCCAGGAGGGGGCAGCGGGATCGGCCGCGCCGTGTGTCAGAGGTTCGCCTCTGAGGGCGCGCTGGTCGTGGTGGCGGACCTGGATGAGGAGGCGGCCAATGAAACCCTGCGAAGTCTGTCACGTGACCACAAAGTGCAGGAACACATGGCGGCGGTGGTGGACGTGTCGTCCAAGCAGAGTGTGGAGAATTTGGTTGCGAGCATACAGGTGAGAAACACGGACAGGTGGAGCTATATTTAGTATTTATTTATTTAATATTATCTTTTGCTACAGAATAACAAACAGGCAACGATTATTTTCATAGTTGATTAATCTAACGATTATTTTTCCCATTAATCGATTAATCATTTAGTCTCGAAAAACATACATAATAGCAAATGCCATCACGTTAACAGAGTCCAAAGTATGTTTTAAAGTTCTAGCCAAGAAAAACTTCCTTTTATAATGATCCATGAACTAAATATTTGAATTGAACATTAAGCAGCAAATGTTATTTGTATTTGATAAATTACTGTAATTGATTATCAAAATTTGATTTGATTAATTTTCTTCCTAATTTTTCTGTATTTCATTTATTTTTTCCTTGCCAGCGTCGGTACTTCCAGCCGGCGTCCTGTGTGCGTGACCACGGCGGGAATCACGCATGACGACTTCCTGTTGAGGATGGAGGAGGAACATTTTGACAAGGTGGTCCAGGTGAACCTCAAGGTACCTTTTATTACATCGCACGCTTTTATCCAAAACTCAGTACATACAGTCAACACTGGACTACAAACAATGTTAAAAAAAGAAAGTTCATTAAAAAAAAATAAAGAGAAGCAAAACGGGACGTGAGGGCTATAGAACCTCGAAGGTTTGATTGGCGGTCTACTTTATCAATACTAGTATTGATTATAGTACTGTAATCAATGTTAACCATAGCTGGGTTATAGGCCCCCTCATGAGGAGTCTGATTCAGTCTGAGTCCTTCATCTGAAAGTCCTTTTGCTCCACAGACCACAGCACTTTGCTGATAAGAAGAAATCAGTTGGCATTTATATTCAGATCATTGTACCTCTGAAGTTTTTAAAAACATTTAAAAACGTTAACTTGTCTGCCATTTTTGTAAAATGATTCTTTATTAAAAGTGACTCAAATGTACTATCATATTTGTAGAAGTAAACCAACACATTGTGAAATGGAGTATGAATCCCATCTCTCTCCAGGGGACCTTCCTGGTCACTCAGGCGGTTGCCGCGGCGATGGTGGCCAGCGGAGTATCCAAAGGTTCCATCGTTACCGTGGGCAGCATCGTCGGCAAGGTGTGTGAGAGAGAGAGAGCGCGAGAGAGAGAGCGCGAGAGAGCGAGAGAGCGAGAGAGAGAGAGAGAGTCCAAGTCACACAGGGGTAATTCATACTGCAGTACAAAAGACCAAAAACCTGACATGATGTGTGTGTGCAGGTGGGGAACATCGGACAGGTGAACTACTCTGCCTCCAAGGCAGGTGTCCAAGGACTCACCAGAACGGCAGCCAAAGAACTCAGCAGGTCAGATAAAGATATTAACACAACCTAAATATCTGTCTGTAGTAGTGAACATGCTGTGTGTAGTAGTGAACATGCTGTGTGTAGTAGTGAGCATGCCGTGTTTAGTAGTGAACATGCTGTGTGTAGTAGTGAACATGCCGTGTGTAGTAGTGAACATGCGGTGTGTAGTAGTGAACATGCTGTGTGTAGTAGTGAGCATGATGTCTGTAGTAGTGAACATGCTGTGTGTAGTAGTGAACATGCTGTGTGTAGTAGTGAACATGCTGTGTGTAGTAGTGAGCATGATGTCTGTAGTAGTGAACATGCTGTGTGTAGTAGTGAACATGCTGTGTGTAGTAGTGAGCATGCTGTGTGTAGTAATGAGCATGCTGTGTTTAGTAGTGAACATGCTGTCTGTAGTAGTGAACATCTGGTCTGTAGTAGTGAACATGCCGTATGTAGTAGTGAACATGCCGTGTGTAGTAGTGAACATGGCGTGTGTAGTAGTGAACATGCCGTGTGTAGTAGTGAGCATGCCGTGTGTAGTAGTGAGCATGCCGTGTGTAGTAGTGAGCATGCCGTGTGTAGTAGTGAGCATGCCGTGTGTAGTAGTGAACATGCCGTGTGTAGTAGTGAGCATGCCGTGTGTCGTAGTGAACATGCCGTGTGTAGTAGTGAACATGCCGTGTGTAGTAGTGAACATGCCGTGTGTAGTAGTGAGCATGCCGTGTGTAGTAGTGAGCATGCCGTGTGTAGTAGTGAACATGCCGTGTGTAGTAGTGAGCATGCCGTGTGTAGTAGTGAGCATGCCGTGTGTCGTAGTGAGCATGCCGTGTGTCGTAGTGAGCATGCCGTGTGTAGTTGTGAGCATGCCGTGTGTAGTAGTGAGCATGCCGTGTGTAGTAGTGAACATGCTGTGTGTAGTAGTGAACATGCGGTCTCTTCAGGTATGGGATTCGGTGTAACTGTGTTATGCCAGGGTTCATATCCACTCCCATGACCGACAAGGTTCCTGAAAAAGTGATCAGCAAGGTGAGAGAATGATTTATTTTATGAAGCACTTGTCCAAACAAAACAATTCAATATAGTGGAAGTTTGTTTATTATATTTGCATGTAAAATATCTAAACTGAATGTATATATTGAATATGTGAAAAATAGGACTGTAGAAATAGGCTAAGAATGAACTACCAAAAGTTTCCCTTAAGTGAACTGTCTGGTTTCAGATGACATCGCTGGTGCCGTTGGGGAGGATGGGCGAGCCGGCCGGTGAGTCTCCGCCGTTACTTTAAATATCCAACGTAACGTTAACTTACAAAGTACCTTTAACGTATCTAACGTAACGTTAACTAACAAAGTAAGTTTAACGTATCTAACATTACTTTACGTTGACTAACATAAAGTAACTAACGTATCTAACGTAACGTTAACTAACTTAAAGTAAGTTTAACATATCTAACATTACTTTACGTTGACTAACATAAAGTAACTAACGTATCTAACGTAACGTTAACTAACTTAAAGTAAGTTTAACATATCTAACATTACTTTACGTTGACTAACATAAAGTAACTAACGTATCTAACGTAACGTTAACTAACTTAAAGTAAGTTTAACATATCTAACATTACTTTACGTTGACTAACATAAAGTAACCAACGTATCTAACGTAACGTTAACTAACTTAAAGTAACTTTAACATATGTAACGTTACGTTACCTAACATAAAGTAAGTTTAACGTATCTAACATAATGCTAACTAAGTAACTTTAACGTGTATAACATAACGTTACGTTTTAGTAATCTACTATCTGCCTGTCCGTCTGCCCGTCTCGTCTGTCAGAGGTTGCAGATGTTTGTTCCTTCCTGGCGTCGGATGACTCTCGCTACATCACAGGCGCCAGCATCGAGGTCACTGGTACGTCTCTCACGCTCACATTCAAGATTAACTTCATGTTTAACCCTCAAAACGCTGAAGTTTAAAGCAGCATTTACGAAACTATGGTCCCCACTAGGGGGCGCCTGATATGCACTTGGATATCTTCAGTAGCGCTTGTACTTCAAGGCGTCACATCACAATGACCGCCGCCATTTTGGAAGCATAGGAGCATTCGTCGTAATGTTTTTTTGGTCATCGTTTAGTCATTAATCGTGAGATGATTTGTCTTCATGGGGAGACGTTGTTGTGTTGGAAACTGCTGCAGTGTCTCCTGCGAGACGTGGCAAAACAAAGTTTTCATTAGCCGGGGTTACGGTATATTTACTAACCGCTTAGTGAACAACTACTAACCGTTTAGTGAACTACTACTAACCACGACTGGAGTAAACCATGTGGTTTACAGTGTTCAGTAATTGTAGTAGTTGTGAATTAGTAGTAGTTGTAATTGTTGAACCTGGTGAGGTGTTGTGCTAACGGGTACATCGTGTGTCTCACCCCTCAGGAGGGCTTTTCATTGGCTAGAGAGGACATCGCGATGGATAGAGAGAACATCTCATTGGTTAAATCAGCTGTCAATCAAGACCTCAGGTGCCTTTTTACTGTTGATGGTGGACATTTGTAACTTAAAAATTCTGAACAGATGAACTGGATTACCTTTTGAAAATGTAATTACACTTGTAAATCTAATGTATATTTGTAAATGATCATGTATAACTACTGGTATAAAAACATTCAGCAACATTGTGTTTGTAAACCTTGTCTGCATTTTATTGGTTTATTTGGGTGACCTTTTTAAAAGAGAAACAGGCGACACATCAGCTCTTTTTAAAAAGATTATATATTACAGAAACAAGAATTTAAAAAAATTACTTACACACATTATAAAATAATACTTTGTCTTTTTTTCCAGCACCATGTTTGTTGTCAAAACATTTTTCTCCAACAAAAATAATAAACACTAATGGAAGGGTTCAGGGTTCAGGGTCAGGGAAGGTGTCCTCCGCTCCTCCCTGTTCACCACGCCGTCCCCCACCTCCTCCCCACCTCCTGCTGGGGGCGCCAGATCAGCCAACCCCAAAGGTCATGTGACCGTTTGCGACGGCGTCTGGGCTTGTTCCCGGGGGACGACGGTACGGAGACGGGAACGCTACCAGTCGACTGAGAACGTGAGTAAGGAATAATAAGACATGAGGATGGGATGGGGGCGACGGACTTAGGTCAGAAATACGCCACGCAGCAAACCGGGAGTTTCCTGGTTCAGTTGAATCCTAAAGCACCCTGTTGGGTTTCTTTTAAATAAATACAATAGAATAATACTATAGAATAATACTATAGAATAATACTATAGAATAATACTATCTCTGTACAACTGGAACGGACTGAAGACACGTTCCCCCAGCAAGACGACCCGTGAGGAAGACGAGGAGGAGGAGGAGGAGGAGGAGGAGGAGGAGGAGAGCGTGGTGAGCAGCCGGTCTGGGGTCATGGAGTCACGGTTTAAAACTGTGCTTGTGGTGAGGGGGGGGGGGGGGGGGGGGGGGGGACGGACGGACGGACGGACGCCAGAGAAAGATTTAGTATGCTACTTTTAAAACAAGTACGACGAGCTTACAAAGTCATGGCTTTTGGTTTCTTTACGTCCGAGCGCCGCCTCCCTGCCGTCTCCACTTGGACTACATTAACCACAATGCAACACACCGGGAAGATTGAATGGGTATATTTGTTTCGGATTAAGCAGGCAGTGTTTGTTTGTTTTTTTTAAATAGTAAATATCTAAAGCAAAGAATATTGAGTCCCAGTTTGAACAAGATGTTGTTAGTGTGGAGAAAACGATCTTCCTTTACATCTTATGAGTCCAGCGTGGCCGAGGAGGAGAAGGAGCAGCAGACAGCTTGGAGAAGAGGGGAGTGGGTGAAGAAGGGGGCGGGGTCTATGTAGTCCCTGGCTCCTCCCACAAGGGGCGGGGCTTGTTTGGTGATGTCAGAAGAACACGTTTCATTCTCTTCTTTCTTTCTATTGGCCGTTGGATGCGGTCCTCTTGGCGACAGTTTCCAAGCTTCCCGTTGATTGGCGTCCGTTTTGTAGTTGGGAGGGGTCTTTTTCCCCAAGGTGAGTGATTGGTTGTCTCCCAAATAGTGTGTGTGTCTGTGTGTGTCTATAGGAGTGTGTTTAGGTGCTTTATGATGTGTGTGTGTGTGTGTGTGTATCGTTGTGTATTTCATATCATTTACAAGTTAATTTACAAATTAGCGGGTAACTGTTACCATGTCGACATGTATCTCTAAGTGCATGCGTGTGTGTGTGTGTGTGTGCACGTGTGTGTGTTTAGGCTGTGTGGTTCTCGGCACATTGTGTGTGAGTGTGTGTGTGTGTGAGTGTGTGTGTGTGTGTTTAGCCTTGGAAGCAAACAGGTCCGACTTCCAGACCAAACTGCTGGTTGCTCTCCCCAAAGTCTGTCACCTTGACGTCCAGCAGGGGGAGGTGTTCCACCTGAGGCGTGTTCACCTCCAGCACTGTCCGGTCGAAGCCCTTACGATACTGCAACACACATAAGAGACTCATATAAATTCATCAACACACCGTCAACACATCAATATCATCCGTACTGCAGCACAACGTCAACATATTAATGTCGTATTGTTCATAGTGTGTTACCCTGGCAACTGTCAAAGCATGTAAATGGGAACCGTCTGCTCGGCTATTACATTAGAGAGCATTGCCATAACAATGTTGTCCTCATAAGGACCTACAAACAGATGATTTGTATCAAAACTGTGTGTGTGTGTGTGTGTGTGTGTGTGTGTGTGTGTGTTTGTGTGTGTGTGTGTGTCACGCGTGTGTCACTCACAGAGCATCCGTCCTCCAGGGCTTTGATGTAGGGGTTCGTCTCGTAGCTGAGCTCCTCCTCGTTGGCGGCCTGCAGGTGCAGTGCCCTCTGGTGGCCGTTCTTGGCGGTGCGGTCGGCCCAGGCCACGGAGCGGTGGCAGTGGTAGGTGAGGTTCTGACGCGCCCGGACACTCAGCAGCCTCAGGAAGCCCAGCTGGACCACGCCCACCGGCGCCCCGGTGTTGTCCATGTAGGAGAACTGGAGGAGGAGGAGGAGGAGGAGAGAGGAGACGCAGTGCTCGGTTAGAAACGCTAGAGAGTTGGGGTCGGGTGACAGCAGCGGCACCTAGGGGTAGTTTCTGTTTTCTTTTTGGCGTTTAATATTGGTTATGAACAATTTTAAAATAATTCCACCTTAATTGAATCTCAATACCTCCTTAACAAAATTAAGTACAAGCCCATGTTTTTCACTGAACTGTAAGTATTTAATTGAAGCATTTAATGTTCATGTTTACACCAAATAAAATGACATTTATCTTCATTTTTTTTTTTCCCTCCCCAAAATGTTTGGTAAAAATAGTTTGAGAACCACCGGTCTGAGAGGGTTGGGGGGTTAGTCTGTGTGTGTTGGGGCGTGGTCTCCTATTAGGGGGCGTGGTCTACTGACCTTGCTTCCTGCAGCGAAGCTACTGTACCAGGATCCTGGAGTCTCCTTCTCCCAGGTGTTCATCTTCACCTGTGGACACAAGGTCATCACTTTAATCCCAAACACTAACCCAACCCTGCGTTGGTCAGCGCTATCCGTAACACACATTTCTTCACTGTTCAGTGCCATCGAGTCGATTAGTCAAATCGTTTTTTTCTAGACTAAATGATTAATCGACTAATCTAAAAAAAAAAATCGAAAATGATTGTTAAGATTAATCGACTATGAAAATAATTGTCTGCCGACTCACAGTATTGACGCTCTTGCTGGGGTACAGGCAGGTCTCGGCCGCTGAGCCGGTGAAGTTACAGAACACCTTGAAGGAGTCCCGGGAGCAGCCCTGGTTCGGGTCGATCCAGTACTCTCCTGCAGGGGGAGACAGAGCTGAGGACATGCGGAAACCACCGGAACGCCCCACACAGCGAGAGAGATGGACATCCCTCCCAGGAGGAAGGAGGGAGAGTAGGGAGGAGGGAGGAGAGGAAGGAGGAGGAGGAGAGCATGGAGGAGGAGAGCATGGAGGAGGAGAGCATGGAGGAGGAGGAGGAGAGGAAGGAGGAGAACATTAAGGAGGAGGAAAGGATGGAGGAGAAGGAGGAGGAGGAGGAGAGGAAGGAGGAGGAGGAGGAGAGCATGAAGGAGGAGGAGAACATGGAGGAGGAGAGGATGGAGGAGGAGGAGAGGAAGGAGGAGAATATTAAGGAGGAGGAAAGGATGGAGGAGGAGGAGGAGGAGGAGGAGGAAAGGATGGAGGAGGAGGAGGAGGAGGAGGAGGAGGAGGAGGAGAGGAAGGAGGAGGAGGAGAGCATGAAGGAGGAGGAGAACATGGAGGAGGAGAGGATGGAGGAGGAGGAGAACACGGAGGAGAGGATGGAGAGGATGGAGGAGGAGGAGGAGAACACGGAGGAGAGGATGGAGGAGGAGAGGAAGAGGAGAGCATGAAGGAGGAGGAGAGGATGGAGGAGAAGCAGCTCCTTCCTACCGTCTTGGTACCCTGGCTGGCTGAGCAGCAGGTCCTGGCAGGTGCGGGGCGGGGCTGTCCTGGGTGCCCAGTGGGAAGCGCATGGTCTCGATCTCCTGCCGCAGGGAGTTGAGGGAGCCGAAGATCTCCTCCATGCCCTCGCCCGCCGCCGCCGCCGCCGCCGCCGCAAACTCGGCTCCGGTGGCGTCCGACTGCATCGCCTCCGACTCATCTGACATCATCTTGCTGGCGTCGATGGAGCGCTTGGACTTGGGACTCCTCTGGATGGGCAGCGGCTGGATGACATCACCGGGCGGGCCCTGGGGGGGGGGGGGGGGGGGGGGGGGGTTAGTGTCACATCCTAGATGATATACTTCCTGGTTTGGTAAAGAGAGGGGGGGGGGGGGGGGGGGGGGGGTACTCACAGGGGGTCCAGCAGGTCCAGGTATACCCTTCTCTCCCTTGGGTCCTGCTCCTCCCTAAACACACACACACACACACACACACACACACACACACATCAGAGATGCATTCATCAATTAGCTAATTAGCAAATAAGACCCTAACGAGGGTGATTAGTAAGGTCTACTCACACTGGATCCCTTCGCTCCCTTGATTCCTTGAGGACCCTGGAAAAGACATTAGACCTTGTGAACACATGAACCATCATCAAAATGTAGTTAATCACTACAGACAGGTGAACACATGAACATCTCTATAGGTAACACTACAGACAGGAACATCTCTATAGGTGACACTACAGACAGGTGAACACATGAACATCTCTATAGGTGACACTACAGACAGGTGAACACATGAACATCTCTATAGGTGACACTACAGACAGGTGAACACATGAACATCTCTATAGGTAACACTACAGAAAGATGAACACATGAACATCTCTATAGGTAACACTACAGAAAGATGAACACAAACATCTATAGCTAACTACAGACAGGTGAACACATGAACATCTCTATAGGTGACACTACAGACATGAACATCTCTATAGGTAACACTACAGACAGGTGAACACATGAACATCTCTATAGGTAACACTACAGACAGGTGAACACATGCACATCTCTATAGGTAAAACTACAGACGGGTGAACACATGAACATCTCTATAGGTAACACCACAGACGTGAACACATGAACATCTCTATAGGTAACACTACAGACAGGTGAACACATGAACATCTCTATAGGTAATACCACAGACATGTGAACACATGAACATCTCTATAGGTGACACTACAGACCGGTGAACACATGAACATCTCTATAGGTGACACTACAGAGAGGTGAACACATGAACATCTCTATAGGTAATACTACAGAAAGATGAACACAAACATCTATAGGTAACTACAGACAGGTGAACACATGAACATCTCTATAGGTGACACTACAGACATATGAACATATGAACATCTCTATAGGTAACACTACAGACAGGTGAACACATGAACATCTCTATAGGTAACACTACAGACAGGTGAACACATGAACATCTCTATAGGTAACTCTACAGACAGGTGAACACATGAACATCTCTATAGGTAACTCTACAGACAGGTGAACACATGAACATCTCTATACAGACAGGTGTTGGGTTCAAGGTGAAAGGGTTCTCACAGGTAGACCAGGAGGTCCTGAAGGTCCGAGTGGTCCAGTGGCACCAGACAGTCCCTAGACCCAGCAGACACACAGTTAGAGCGGACAGGGGAATTCACCATGCAGTTTGATATCCTAAACCCAGACCTCAATATTTAAGCCCTTATCTTAAATCGGGGGTGTGGGTGTAACGCCCCCGGCCGGGGGGGGTGTGGGTGTAACGCCCCCGGCCGGGGGGGGGTGTGGGTGTAACGCCCCCGGCCGGGGGGGGGGGGTGGGTGTAACGCCCCCGGCCGGGGGGGGGGGGTGTGGGTGTAACGTACGGTCTCTCCCTTGGGTCCACCGGTGCCGTGGGCGCCAGGCATGCCGCGGTCTCCCTTTTCTCCCTGCTCTCCAGGGGGTCCGATCAGACCGATCAGACCGGGGTGACCCTTCTCTCCCTTAGCACCCGGATCTCCCTTTAACCCGGGCAGACCGGGAGGACCCTGCAGGTGAAGAGGAGGAGCAGAGGAGGAGCAGAGGCCAGAAGAGGAGAGGGTAGAGGGAGGATGACTAATTAGTAAACGTCAGGTAATGTGAATACTGCAGGAGTGAGGAGGAGGCGGTGCAGGACTTACCAGAGGTCCTGGCGGTCCCTTCTGGCCGGCAACACCTGGAGACCCCTGCTCCCCCTGAAACACACCGGCACAAAAACACTTCAACTCCAACAACGCAACGCTCCCTGTTCTCTCTCTATTCCCACAGTCCTAAATGTCAGCATTTTCACTGAAATATGAAAAGTCTTGGTGTTGCTACTGACCACAGATCCAGGGAGACCCCTGAGACCCTCAGTTCCTGGCTTTCCTGGCTGTCCCTGGGGTCCCACGGGGCCGGTCTTTCCTGGGGCCCCAACGGCACCTGTGTCTCCCTGGAGAGAGAAGGTGAATAATACATACAAAAAATATTAGCAACACATTATCAACTGTCCACGATCGCAATAATGAATCTTTTCTATATTCGCCCAAAATATGCAAAGTCCCCATCAGTTAAAACACTTTTTTTCATCTGGTTAAATGTACGTTAAAACTTCTGTAAATATTTATCCCGAAGAAAGAGGAGAAGTTGTGATGTCACAAATGGGTGAGCTTGACAGGAAAATGCTGACGCCACAAAGGGAGTTGGCTACTGACCAGCGCTGATATAAACACACATGAATGACCTTGAAGTACTGCTTGACCTTTGAACCCTTACCTTGGTTCCCTTCTCTCCCTGTCGTCCTTCAGGTCCTTTTGTTCCGGCCGGGCCCTGCGAAATCAAACACAAGTACACCATGAGACGGTCAAATAAAAAAATAATGTATCACGGTTATACATCACTTGTTTGAAAAGGGAGATGCATTTAAAGATAATTGAATAAAATTGAATTGACCAAATAAAGGATTAAGTTTGACTGTCTGGCAGGCGAGGTTTCTGGAGGGCACCAGCAGCCAGGGACAAAAAGCGTGAACCCATGACTTTCAGGTTCTGTGTTTACGGTACCGTATCAACAGAACCGGCGTTAGCCTCAAACCCAACGCACCCTCTTTCCAAGTGGTCCGGGGGGTCCGTTCTCTCCGGTTGGTCCCGGGGAGCCCTGTAGCGCAGAGAGGAAGAGAGTTGAACAACGACGACCGACAACAGGAAGTTACATCACAAATACAATCAGGAGGGCAGCTTGACTCAGCCGACCGCTGGTTGGAAGACTTGCGAGTTATTAATAATAATACTATTAATATTAACAATAAGAAACTTACAGCTTCTCCTTGCTCTCCATCCTCTCCTCTGTCTCCCTTGGCTCCGTCCTGGCCCTGAGAAAACACAAGACGACTTAACACCAGCTAACTCATCAAGGTTAACTCCCCTTTAATCTAATAGGTAGTTAACATGAAGTAGTTAAGATAATTAACATGAAGTAGTTAAGATAATTAACATGAACTAGTTAAGGTAATTAACATGAACTAGCTAAGATAAATAACATGAACTAGTTAAGATAATTAACATGAAGTAGTTAAGATAATTAACATGAACTAGTTAAGATAATTAACATGAACTAGTTATGATAAATAACATGAACTAGTTAAGGTAATTAACATGAACTAGTTAAGATAATTAACATGAACTAGTTAAGATAATTAACATGAAGTAGTTAAGGTAATTAACAAAAATAGTTAAGATAATTAACATGAAGTAGTTAAGATAAATAACATGAAGTAGTTAAGATAATTAACATGAAGTAGTTAAGATAAATAACATGAAGTAGTTAAGATAATTAACATGAAGTAGTTAAGATAAATAACATGAAGTAGTTAAGATAAATAACATGAAGTAGTTAAGATAATTAACATGAACTAGTTAAGATAAATAACATGAAGTAGTTAAGATAAATAACATGAACTAGTTAAGTTAATTAACATGAACTAGTTAAGATAATTAATATGAAGTAGTTAAGGGAAATGTTAGAGAGATGATGGGAGGGAACTTACTCTGGGTCCGAGCTCTCCAGGGGGTCCTGGGTCGCCAGGGAAACCAACTGGACCCTGAAGGGATGGAATATCCATCATCACTCAACACACCATCATCATGACATCATCACACCACACCACTATCATGACATCATCACACCACACCACTATCATGACATCACCATCAACATGACATCACCATCATCATGACATCATCACACCACACCACTATCATGACATCACCATTAACATGACATCATCACACCACACCACTATCATGATATCATCACACCACACCACTATCATGACATCACCATAATCATGACATCACACCGTA
Source organism: Merluccius polli (assembly GCA_030340625.1). Classification (NCBI taxonomy): domain Eukaryota; kingdom Metazoa; phylum Chordata; class Actinopteri; order Gadiformes; family Merlucciidae; genus Merluccius; species Merluccius polli. Next base: position 21,748 of record JAOPHQ010003459.1, read on the forward strand.
CCACTATCATGACATCACCATCAACATGACATCACACCACACCACTATCATGATATCATCACACCACACCACTATCATGACATCACCATAATCATGACATCACACCGTACCACTATCATGACATCACCATCAACATGACATCACACCACACCACTATCATGACATCACCATCAACATGACATCACACCACACCACTATCATGACATCACCATCAACATGACATCACACCACACCACTATCATGACATCACCATCATCATGACATCACACCACACCACTATCATGACATCACCATCATCATGACATCATCACACCACACCACTATCATGACATCACCATCAACATGAAATCATCACACCACACCACCATCATGACATCACCATCATCATGACATCATCACACCGCACCACTATCATGACATCACCATCATCATGACATCATTACACCGCACCATCATCATGACATCACCATCATGTGTGTGTGTGTCTTACAGGGTTTCCTTTAGGTCCGTCGTCTCCTGGTCTTCCTCGCCCTCCGGCTGGTCCTGCGACTCCCGGCTGGCCCGACTCTCCCTTCTCTCCTCGCTCTCCACGTGGACCCTGCCATTGGGCCAAAGAACTGTCAGTCACCTTTGTGGACCAATGAGGGGCCCTCTCAGTGTAGGGGGGGGGAACACACTCACCTTCTTTCCTGGCTCTCCTCCAATACCTGGGGGTCCGCCTTCACCCGGCTCTCCCTGTCAGGCGTAGCGTAGCGTAGCATAGAGTGAAACAGAATGCATAGCATTAAGTTGTATAACATAGCATAGCATAAAGCGTAGCACAGTATAGCATAGCGCAGCATAGCATAGTGTAGCGTATAGTGGAGTAGAATAGAACAGAATGGAAATGAATATAGCATAGCATTGCATAGTGCAGAGGAACGAATAATAAAACATATCGTATTAACAACCAATGAGGAATGTGATACTGTGTGTAACATACATAGCATATATATTATTATATAGTATATATTATACTGTAGGTGTGGGGAGTTTATTGTGAACGGTCTCCTTACCTTCTCTCCAAGCGGTCCAGGGTTACCTATACCACCAGGGGGACCTTGGGGACCCTGAGATGGAGGGACGAGAGAAGAAATGACCAGACGATTTAGATCATCAACATATCTCATATTCATATACATATCTAATATTAACATTGTATCTTAACGCCTCCAAACGATACGTCATGTGGGCTATTGTTTGAATATGAAGAAGTTCAAGATTAGTGACTTAAGTAAACAGAAATTATGTACACCAATATGACATGACGTCTAACAATATGTATTGACAAGGACCACTAGTTAGGCACTGGTTTTATGCTTCATTGTGCGTGTCATCAGAGAGACTAATAAAGTTATTTTGAATATTGACGTCGTGTGAATAAAACAGTGATACTCACATCAGCACCGTTAGGACCAGCAGGGCCGCGGGGGCCTGGGGGTCCGGGGGGGCCCTGGAACACAAACACACTCTGGCTCATATCGCTAGGCCACTTAGCACAGCTGATATCGCTAGGCTACTAAGCATGGCTATCGCAATGGTTACACCGCATGGTTCATATGCTAGGCTACAGCATGGCTAATATGCTAGGCTACAGAGCATGGTTAATATGCTAGGCTACACAGCATGCCTAATATGCTAGGTTACACAGCATGCCTAATATGCTAGGCTACAGAGCATGGCTAATATGCTAGGCTACACAGCATGCCTAATATGCTAGGCTACAGAGTGTGGCTAATATGCTAGGCTACACAGCATGCCTAATATGCTAGGTTACACAACATGCCTAATATGCTAGGCTACAGAGTATGGCTAATATGCTAGGCTACAGAGTATGGCTAATATGCTAGGCTACAGAGCATGGTTAATATGCTAGGCTACACAGCATGCCTAATATGCTAGGCTACACAGCATGCCTAATATGCTAGGCTACAGAGCATGGTTAATATGCTAGGCTACACAGCATGCCTAATATGCTAGGCTACACAGCATGCCTAATATGCTAGGCTACAGAGCATGGCTAATATGCTAGGCTACACAGCATGCCTAATATGCTAGGTTACACAGCATGCCTAATATGCTAGGCTACACAGCATGCCTAATATGCTAGGCTACACAGAGGTCCCAGGGCTGCACCCCAGCGCGAGGTACGTACCATGGGTCCAACATCACCGGTCTCGCCTTTCTCTCCGGAGGGTCCGGGCAGGCCCTGTTGACATGAACACACACATGATAAAGGATGTGATAAAGGATAGACTGTAGCTGTGATAAAGGACAGACTAGCTGTGATAAAGGACTGTAGCTGTGATAAAGGACTGTAGCTGTGATAAAGGACAGACTGTAGCTGTGATAAAGGACACACTAGCTGTGATAAAGGACTGTAGCTGTGATAAAGGACAGACTGTAGCTGTGATAAAGGACTGTAGCTATGATAAAGAACAGACTGTAGCTGTGATAAATGACAGACTAACTGTGATAGAGGGCAGACTGTTGCAGTGATAAAGGACAACCTCACTGTAATAAAGGCTGACTGTAACTGTGATAAAAGACAGACTAACTGATAAAGGACAGATGGTACATGTGATAAAAGACAGGCTGTACCTGATAAAGGAAAAACTGTAACTGTGATAAAGAACGGACTAACTGTGATAAAGGACAGACTGAAGCTGTGATAAAGGACACACTAGCTGTGATAAAGGACTGTAGCTGTGACAAATGACAGACTGTAACTGTAATAAAGGACAGACTGTAGCTGTGATAAAGGACAGACTGCAGCTGTGATAAAGGACAAACTGTAACTGTAATAAAGGACAGACTGTAACTGTGATAATGGACGGACTGTAACTGTGATCAAGGACGGATTGTAACTGTGGTAAAGACCGATCCACAGAGTGGTAGGATGACAGTTCTGAGGTTCAACATACCTGCAGTCCGATGGGTCCGGGGGCCCCTGGAAAACCTCTGGAGCCCTCGTCACCCTTGGACCCGAACGGCCCCTGCTGTCCCCTGAGTCCGAGCTCTCCATCAGCTCCCTGCAGAGCACCAGCGAAGAAAAAGAGTGCGTTAGGCTCATTAACCACCAGTACTGCTGTACCGTGGTGCTCTAAATGGGTTTTTGCTGGGTGTGTCGTTACTTACAGGAGCACCAGGTTGGCCCAAGGGGCCCATAGGTCCAGGTGGTCCGGGAGGGCCCTGTCCACAACACAAACCCAATCAGTACTCAGAACAACATCATCACTGTTCCTTCTATCAACATGTCATTGGTTAAACAGAATACACACAGTACTAATCTTGGCGAGATTTACTATGTGACACCACACTCACATGCTCTCCCTTGCCTCCCTTCGCCCCCTTCTGTCCGTGCTCCCCAACTTCACCCTGGATGGACAACAACATAAACAACACACACACACACACACACACACACACACACACACACACAAAAACACACAATGCAGCCAACAACACAAACACAACAACACAAATTACTCACAGAACACAAACAATACAAAGAACACAGAAGGACAAGACAAACAACCAACGAAAATAACAAAGGAGCAACAACAAAAAGTACAAATGAATTGTAGCAAGTAATTAAGTCTAGGTATGAAATACAGAATGTGCTACTAGTGGTACTGGTAGTGGTAGAGGTACTGGCCTTGTCTCCATCCTCTCCTGGCACCCCAGGGGTTCCTGCCGCTCCTGGCAGACCAACGGGACCCTGGACGCCATCACGTCCTGCTGGGCCAATAGGACCCTTCTCCCCCTGAGAGACACACACAACTTCCTGTCAGCTATTGAACTTCCTGTTATTTTAATGAACTTCCTGTTAGCGGTTGAACTTCCTGTACTCACAGGAACTCCTTTTTCTCCAGCGGGTCCGGGAGGCCCCTGGGGGGCCCGGTCGGCCGGGGGGTCCAATGGGTCCAGCGGTACCAGCGCCTCCTCTCTCACCAGGCGAACCCTGGAAACAAACCCCCAGAACAACAGGTGAGACACCAGCCCCCAGGACAACATCAGAGCCTTCCTCCACATTGGGCTTTCACAAGATGGTAGAAACATCAGTTTAATCATACTAGGTAACTGGAGAGTCTTGGAAGAGTAGAATATTACTATTTACAATGTTTTCAATTGCCAGACGCTTGCATCCAAAGTGACTTGAGAGTAAACAGGTTTTCCCCCATTCAATGGACATGGGGCAATCAAACCTAGAACCTTTTGGCAGGGAGTCGAACACCCTCGCCACTACACTATCCTTTCTTACCTAATCCTGAGGTAACAGAGAGAATCAAGAATCAAGAATTTTAAACCAACATTACGACTATAAATCTGGAGAACCAATGAGGAATACGCAATCTGGACTGTGTTCGGAACCTGAATTCACAATCTCAAATTTTAATCTTCAAGATTTCAATCTCAAGCGACAAGACTATAATATACACAGTGGTACTTGGACTAGAGATTCCATTCAAATGAGGAAGACATAGTTTTTAAAAGATAGCAGTTGTTTTTTCCTGACACTGTCTAAACCGCGGTTACCCATGTCATTTCAACGAGACGGTTGAGACAACAGTCTCGTTGAGACAACAAGTGTAACCGAGGGCCGAGTCAGGAGTCGGGAGTTCTGGTTGGACGTACCGCCGGTCCAGGGGGTCCAGCAGGTCCTTCGCTTCCCTTCAAACCACCTCCACCCTGGGGAACAAAACACCATGACATTAACCCAGATTACAGATTATCATACTGTATTTTTAATAGCACCCAGATAACAGATTATAACCCTATAAACAAACAGCTTGCTGTGAAATGAGATTGCTGCATTTCAGACAGGTATAGATATATTATAGATATATATTAGATAGTATGTCTCGCCGTAGATCCAGACTCACAGGAGTGCCGGGCAGCCCTCTCTCCCCAGGGAAGCCTCTAAGTCCTGCGGGTCCGTCCTTGCCGGGGCCGCCTGAGGGACCAGGGTCTCCCTTGGTGCCCTCCTTCCCTGAAGGACCTGATAGACCCTGCTCTCCAGGGGGTCCTGGGGGCCCGGGGTGGCCACGCTCTCCCAATGGACCGGTCTCTCCTGATGGACCCTGGAAGGATGGAGGGAAGGACAGTGGGAATGGAGAAAGAGGAGGAGAGATGGAGAAAGAGGAGGGCATTGACGAATGAATACATTATATTTGTAATATATGTATCGACACACAGCGACTAATAATATACTACTATCAGCAGTATAATGATTTTCATTAAAGTATAATATTTAATAAAAATACTTCTAGAACGTACCTGAGGTCCAACGACTCCAGGAGGTCCTGGGGGTCCCACTTTGCCTTGGAAACCCTGAAGACAAGAATAAACTCAGAATATACCTTATAACTAATATGTAATATACCTTATCCCATGAAGACCAGAATACACTCAGAATACCGTCAGCTAATATATAATATACCTTAACCCCTGAAGACCAGAATACACTCAGAATACCTTCAGCTAATATATAATATACCTTAACCCCTGAAGACCAGAATACACTCAGAATGTACCTTCAACTTGTTTATAATATACCTTAAAATTGCCAATATATGAACAGGTTGTAATTTAACTTAAAAAATAAATATACCATAAACCCCCGGAGAATGAACTCAAATATAATGTACTTGAATGATCAAGTCGTGGGAATTAGAGTCTCACCACTTCTCCTCTCTGTCCTGGGTGTCCGGGAAGTCCGTCTTTCCCTGGAGGTCCCTGGAAGAACAACACCATGATGTCAGAAACCACTTCCACTGGACCCAGTCCTTATGTGACATCAAATCAGGAATCTGGAACTGGACTACAGAATGTTGAACTGGACTCCAGAATGTTGAACTGGACTACAGAATGTTGAACTGGACTACGGAATGTTGAACTGGACTACGGAATGTTAAAGTGGACTACGGAATGTTGAAATGGACTACGGAATGTTGAACTGGACTACAGAATGTTGAACTGGACTACAGAATGTTGAAATGGACTACAGAATGTTGAAATGGACTACAGAATGTTGAACTGGACTACGGAATGTTGAACTGGACTACGGAATGTTGAACTGGACTACGGAATGTTAAACTGGACTACGGAATGTTAAACTGGACTACGGAATGTTGAAATGGACTACGGAATGTTGAACTGGACTATGGAATGTTGAACTGGACTACAGAATGTTGAAATGGATTACAGAATGTTGAACTGGACTACGGAATGTTGAACTGGACTACGGAATGTTGAACTGGACTACAGAATGTTAAACTGGACTACAGAATGTTGAACTGGACTACGGAATGTTGAACTGGACTACGGAATGTTGAACTGGACTATGGAATGTTGAACTGGACTACAGAATGTTGAAATGGATTACAGAATGTTGAACTGGACTACGGAATGTTGAACTGGACTACGGAATGTTGAACTGGACTACAGAATGTTAAACTGGACTACAGAATGTTGAACTGGACTACGGAATGTTGAACTGGACTACAGAATGTTGAACTGGACTACAGAATGTTGAACTGGACTACAGAATGTTGAACTAGACTACATAATGTTAAACTGGACTACAGAATTTTGAACTGGACTATGGATTGTTGAACTGGACTACGGAATGTTGAACTGGACTACAGAATGTTGAAATGGACTACAGAATGTTGAACTGGACTACATAATGTTGAACTGGACTACAGAATGTTGAATTGGACTACGGAACGTTGAACTGGACTACGGAATGTTGAACTGGACTACAGAATGTTGAACTGGACTACAGAATGTTAAACTGGACTACAGAATGTTGAACTGGACTACAGAATGTTAAACTGGACTACAGAATGTTAAACTGGACTACAGAATGTTGAACTGGACTACAGAATGTTGAACTGGACAAAAGAATGTCGGAATCTGATGAAGTCTTGTTTCAGGTTGAATAAGTTTAACTTATGTTTTACGAAGTATGGTGTTGAAGCATATGTCTAAAGGAAACCAAACCTGAAAACAACTTATTTTAGATGAAAAGTGATGTAGTGAGTTAAATAGTAGGGATATGGATTGATCTTGGTCCAAATCTCCACTTAAATGCGCAACGTTTTAAATACCTAGGATGGGATGTAAATATGGACTCAAATTGCCTTCTATGGGTTAAACGCATGCTATTGCATGTGTTCATTGTTACTGGCCATTTTGGGTTACCAGGTAACATCAATCAAACATTCTGGCTACACCCCCGAACCTGATTGGAGTGGAGAGTGGAGACAGCGAAAGCCTGAATGGCAACAAAGCCCCGCCCCAAAATACAAAAAAAGTCTCACGACAAGTCAGCAACAACGCATTTAAAGAAAATGTGTTTAAATGTAATTACAAAACAAATATGCAATTTCTTCATGTTGCTGATTAATGTTACTATCAACTAAAAATGCAAGCTCAATATTTAAATAATATTTCACATTCTTCAGACTATTCTCTTTCATGTTTCTTAAGATGGCTCTTACAAGGGGGGGTTGGTTTTCCTTTAAAAGGTGCTGTAGGTAAGATTTATTTAGGAGCTATAATTTTAATTTTAATTATAATTTAAGTGTAGAAATTCCATAGCCATCCGTCAGCTATTAGTGAGTGAACTGCGCTGTGAGAATATCTGTTTCTAGTTGACTGCGGACTAGTCATGTTATAAGTAGTCTGGTTTTTAAGCATGTGTTCTAAGTGTGGACTAGTCATGCTATAAGTAGTCTGGTGTTTAAGCATGTGTTTTAAGTGTGGACTAGTCATGTTATAAGTAGTCTGGTGTTTAAGCATGTGTTTTAAGCGTGGACTTACGGGAGGTCCTTTCGGTCCTGGGAATCCATTGGCCCCCTGCGCCCCTGGAAGACCCTGAAAACACAAAGCGCCATGTTGTGGTGACTCATGTTGTGGTGACTCATGTTGTGGTGACTCAGAGTTTGTTAGGAGGGGTGAAGATGGGTATGATGACAGAAGGATTTAACACCTACCCTCTCTCCCAGAGGGCCATGAGGTCCGTCACTTCCTGATGTTCCCTGGAAAACAAGATGGAGAAAAGCATAAGCCACGCCCCTTCCTCACTCGGAGTGACCTCCCTAGTTGTGCTTGCCCCTGGGTTTAACTATTACTATTTTTAGTCATTTAGCAGACACTTTTATCCAATGAGACCAGATGCCTACAGGGGGGCTGTGGCCATTGGGGTTCGCTGGGAGTCAAAGGCCCTGACCTGTATCATTGGGCTAAAAAGGGTTTCCTTAACAACAATGCAATAAAGCTGTAGTGTGATAAAGCTATAATATCATAAACTCCATGTTTCTAAGACATCATGGAAGGACCTACTTTGGCTCCTGATTTTCCAGTAGCCCCCCTTGGCCCTCTTTGTCCTCTGGGCCCCTGAGAGGGAGAGAGAGAGAAAGAGAGAGAAAGAGAGAGAGAGAGAGAGAGAGAGCGAGAGACAGAGACAGAGACAGAGACAGACAGACAGACAGAGAGCAGTTAATGAATGAACAAATTGACAAATAAATGAATGGATGAATGAAAAATTGACTGAATCAACAGAGAGAGACTGGGTGTCATACCGTTGGTCCTCTTTGTCCTCGTGGTCCAGCCTTGCCCCCCAGACCCTGAGGAGAAACAAGAAGAACTTGTGAACCCAACGTCTGTTACTCACTGCTCTTTCTTGCTAGCATACTGCACCCCTGCAGCATCCTTCCTCTCTCCATCTCCCTCGATCTACATCATATACATCACAACCTCAGAACTCCTGAGGCAGCCAATCAAATATTAGATTTTCTCCAAGTATAATGGCCCCACCCATTTCCTATTCAACTAATTTCTTCACACATTCATCGGATTAAGTGTTCAACCGAACCTGGACGTGGTCACATGATGACCACCTCCAGACCTCCACCACCACAGCAGGGTTCTGAGGGTGGAGGTGCACGCGGCCGGAGCACCCAGACACTCAACAGTTCGAACTCACCCTGGCTCCCTTCTCTCCGTTTGACCCGGGGAACCCTGGGAACCCAAGAGATCCCTGGAAAACAAGGAGAGAAGACGCTGAATCAAAACACGGGAGTGTGAATGAATGAAGTGAAAAGGTGGATGAAGTGAACGGGTGAATTAAGTGAACAAGTGAATGAAGCGAGAGAAAGTGTTACCTTTGGTCCTTGTCTTCCAGGATAACCAGGAAGTCCGGGAACGCCGAGTTTTCCCTGGAATCAGACGTTCAATGATGAGACCATGTTGAAACCATCAATATATATATATATATATATATATATATATATATATATATATATATATATATATATATATATATATATATATATATATAATACACATTTATTACAAAGCTTTGTTGAATACTCGATTCTGATTGGTCAATTAAGGCATTCTAGCAGACTGTTGCTATGAATAACAGGTCGTTGCTATGGACGCTATTTACAATTTTTTTAGCGGAAGCAATTAAACCTTTTTTTAAATCAATAAAATCATTTTTAGTTGTTATATTTTGTGTCAAATTATAATAAATATAATAAAGCAATAATGACCGGCTAGCTGTACATTATCCCTTACACGGTAGTGAGGGGGCCTCTTGCTCTAGGATCAGACCTGAGCATTGGGGTTCGAACCCAACCCTTTGGGCTGGGAGTCACCCTAACCACTGGACCACCCTGCATCGAATCCTGCTGATAAAACCCCCCGTGTGTGTGTGGCTCTTCATCCAGCGCCCCCAACAAACCTTCTCTCCGACCAGACCGATGGGTCCCAGTTCACCTGGGGGCCCCACGCGGCCCTTGGGCCCCTCAGGACCGTCCTCTCCCCTGGGGCCTGGGACGCCCAGCTCGCCCTGTTGCCACGGAAACACAGACACAGACGTAGGACGTAAACCCAGACGTCAGGCCCAACACAGTGTCGGATCCTGCCATTGCAACACGCTTTCGGGATGCGTTGTCCTGTATTCTTTGTGTTGTATATGTCTCCATCTAGTGGACAATAAAGCTCTATTCTATTCTATAGTTACACTCAACATGCATTCAGACATTGTGTCCATACAGCAGTACAGTAGAACCAAATACAAATACATTTTCAGCATGTGTTAGACCGAGCCTCCATGTTTCCACTCACCCTCTCTCCTTTGACACCAAAGTCTCCCTTTACTCCTGGGAAGCCATCCTCGCCCTGAAAACACAAACAGACCATGAGCCACAAACACAAACATTTCAACAAGACATGACTTTCTCTCTCTCGGTGGAATGTGACGGATAAATATGTAAAGAGTTGTTTGATTCAAGCTGAGCGCTGAATCACACACCAGCTGCCATTTTGTTAGCCTACGTTGCGTACGTGCTAATGTTGACTCCAGCAGTTTGAGTACAGAGCCGGGAATCAAACCCAGAACCTCTGGCCGGGGAGTTTAAAACTCCTGTCTGTAATGAGTTGTATGAAGACAGAGAGATTCACCCACCTTCTCTCCTTTGTGTCCCTTCAGACCGCGGATTCCTTGGGTTCCCTGAGAGGAGATAACCAGCATGAGTAAACAAGATGAACGACATCAGAGCAGTGCTGAAGCAGATACTAGTCTTCTTGACCATGAGGAGAACCAAGGAAAACCATCTGAGGATGGGCCTGCAGAGGCCTGCCAGAATGTTATTATGATGTGAACAAAGAGAAGTCATCATAAATCGTTATAAATACTAACGAATCTATATCTGGTTATGGTTATGGTTGACTTAGAAGATGAGTGAAGGACTTTTTCTTAATTTTCAATTACCCCCTGCAGTTCTTCAATGTTACGATGCTACAACCTGAACATGAACATGAACATGAACCTGAACCTGAACCACGGACCATGATGAACTGACTAACCTTGATGCCCCGAGGACCTGGGTACCCGATTGTCCCCTGAGGGCCGCTGGGACCCTGAGAAAAAGAAAGAGCAGAAACATGTGAACACCTTGATCCACGCAGTTCACAACCAAACAAACCAAAGCAACCACATCGCTTACAACCCCCCCACATCAAAAGGTAGACTAGGGCTTTCAAAATACTTTAAAATGGTGTGAACGTTTGGTGTTCCCCCGCTGGCCATTTATGATTTTTCTAAGGCTAAAACAAACATAGTTATTCACCATAGTCTAAATTAAGCCTTTCCTTTAAAAGAAGAAATGAAAGTCATGAAATGAGTAAAACGTACGAGTAAAGCCTATTAGGATAATATTAGGCTGTTACATTATGAGTTGAGATGGCAGAGCAAGTTGAGACCTTAGCTTTGGGCATTGCTCCAGTGTGTGCAACTGAAAACTACAATTGCTTTGTTATTAATATTTTAGTTTCATATGAAGGAGATTTTTGCAGACAACCATAATTTGAAGCTATTAATATATATATATATATATATATATATATATATATATATATATATATATATATATCAGAGAATTTGCCTAACTTGTTGCCAACCTCTTCAGCAGCGCGTGAGTGCAGCTTATTATAGGTAATGCATTTGGATTAATGAACCAAACAACACAATGAGTGGTCAATGTTTGACTTTATAGCATAATAGGCTTTCTTTATTTAGGCAAAACGTTATGGAGCAGAAAACTTTAAAAAGAATTAAGAAGCTGTTTTTAACTAACCCGCCCGCAAATCACCTGCATATTATAAATACTGAAAGAAGGCTGATCCGCAACCGCCTACACCCGCGGTTCTAGTCAGGACACGCGGCCAATGACTCTCTGCAAATCTAGTTCCTGAATCCCTCAGAGATAAAGTACCCATATAATATAATCCCAGTTTCAGATGTCAGCAATCTTCCCTGAATCGTACGAACAGTCGAGCTCCAGGTGTGTTCCTGGTCTACTGAGGGACCTACCTGGTTACCCTTGGTTCCAGAGGGCCCCTCCTTTCCTGGGTGACCCTAAGAGAGCAGCATCGAAGAGGTCAAAGGTCAAGTATTACGGGCATTTCAAGACATTTTTTCTAATTGGTGTACTTGGACTGGATGACGCTGGGTGTGGTGGGACCTACAGGGGGGCCGTCAGCTCCGGGCATCCCTGGGAGACCGGGTTTCCCTGTGGGTCCCTGGAGGACAGGAGAGGGAAGGATGTTAGCAGGGCCTAATGGAAGCTGCATGTTTTACCACAAGGGGGCGCTACGTTTAATATACTGGTAGGGTGAAGGTCAATGTTCAAACAAGCCAACGTTATTTACTGAATCGTTTAGCTGAACTTTATTTGCTCATTTATTAAGATGAGCGTTATTTGCTGAGTTTATTGTTGTCCAAGCAATTTAGCTGAACTTTATTTTCCAATTTGTTTTCCATGTTTTCCATCTTCCTTCTTATCAGCACAGGATTATGTTGGATATATCAATCAATATCTATATTAATCAATATCTATATTATTTAAAGCTATTTAAGTAATATCACATGAGAGGGAGTGCTGTTATAAAGTACGAGGCCGCAGGCCGAGTGCCGAGAATAATCATTATCGATATCTATATTATCAATATCATCAATATCTATGTCATCAATTACCTTCTCCCCTGGGGGTCCAATGGCTCCCTGAGGTCCTGGCATTCCCTGGAACACACACACACACAGACACACACACACTTACTACATCATGCCATATATTATTAAATTGATATATATATATATATATATAATTTATCATATCATACATTGTATAATTTATGATGCTATACTTTATTAATCCTCATGGGGAAATTCATTCTCTGCATTTAACCATCTTGTGCTAGGAGCAGTGGGCTGCCAGCAGGGTGGCACCCTAGTTGTAGGGCCATGTCTTGGTTATACGCAGCAGGAGTGTTAACTTGTCTTGGTTATGGACATCAGGAGTGTTAACTAGTCTTGGTTATGGACAGCAGGAGTGTTAACTAGTCTTGGTTATGGACATCAGGAGTGTTAACTAGTCTTGGTTATGGACATCAGGAGTGTTAACTAGTCTTGGTTATGGACAGCAGGAGTGTTAACTTGTCTTGGTTATGGACATCAGGAGTGTTAACTAGTCTTGGTTATGGACAGCAGGAGTGTTAACTAGTCTTGGTTATGGACATCAGGAGTGTTAACTAGTCTTGGTTATGGACATCAGGAGTGTTAACTAGTCTTGGTTATGGACAGCAGGAGTGTTAACTTGTCTTGGTTATGGACAGCAGGAGTGTTAACTAGTCTTGGTTATGGAAAGCAGGAGTGTTAACTAGTCTTGGTTATGGACAGCAGGAGTGTTAAGTAGTCTTGGTTATGGACAGCAGGAGTGTTAACTAGTCTTGGTTATGGACAGCAGGAGTGTTAACTAATCTTGGTTATGGACAGCAGGAGTGTTAACTTGTCTTGGTTATGGACAGCAGGAGTGTTAACTAGTCTTGGTTATGGACAGCAGGAGTGTTAACTAATCTTGGTTATGGACAGCAGGAGTGTTAACTTGTCTTGGTTATGGACAGCAGGAGTGTTAACTTGTCCCTCCTCACCGGGGTTCAAACCCAGGACCTTCTTGCTGTAAGGCAACAGTGCTAACAACTGTGCCACCATGCTGCCCATATCATATCATATTAACATATCATACATCATATCATATTAACATATCATACATCGTATCATATTAACATATCATACATCATATCATATTAACATATCATACATCATATCATATTAACATACCATACATCATATCATATTAACATACCATACATCATATCATATTAACATATCATACATCATATCATATTAACATACCATACATCATATCATATTAACATATCATACATCATATCATATTAACATATCATACATCGTATCATATTAACATACCATACATCATATCATATTAACATATCATACATCATATCATATTAACATATCATACATCGTATCATATTAACATACCATACATCGTATCATATTAACATATCATACATCGTATCATATTAACATATCATACATCATATCATATTAACATATCATACATCGTATCATATTAACATATCATATATCGTATCATATTAACATATCATACATCGTATCATATTAACATATCATACATCGTATCATATTAACATATCATACATCGTATCATATTAACATATCATACATCGTATCATATTAACATATCATATATCGTATCATATTAACATATCATACATCGTATCATATTAACATATCATACATCGTATCATATTAACATATCATATATCGTATCATATTAACATATACATCGTATCATATTAACATATCATACATCGTATCATATTAACATATCATACATCGTATCATATTAACATATCATATATCGTATCATATTAACATATCATACATCGTATCATGGGTCTTACCTGAGTTCTGGGGTTCATAATATCATATGCATATTTTATATCATATATCTATCATATCATATATCTATCATATCTTATATCTATCATATCATATATCTTACACGGCTTGGTTGAATACTTGATTATTGGTCAATTACAGCATTCTGCGGTCTGTTATTTTTGAATAACAGACCGTTGCTATGAATAACATGCCGTTGCTACGGACACTATTTACAACCGTAGTTTAAATCCATAAAATCAATAATTTTGTGTCAAATTATTAATTTCTTCAGTAAGTAGCCGTTTAATAAGCGGGAGTTGAACACTCGTGTAACAAGCTTCAGGGTGACTCTGCATCACCCAGGGTTTATTTCACTGTACATTATCCCACATAACATACATCATATACATCATATCTTCTCACCTGAGTTCCTGAGGTTCCCTGCTGTCCTGGAGGACCTGGCTCTCCTTGTGGTCCCTAGAGAAGAAGAGGAGGAGACCTCATGTACCCTACATCAGGACCATCATGTACCCTACATCAGGACCATCATGTACCCTACATCAGGACCATCATGTACCCTACATCAGGACCATCATGTACCCTACATCAGGACCATCATGTACCCTACATCAGATGTACCCTACATCAGGACCGTCATGTACCCTACATCAGGACTATCATGTACCCTACATCAGATGTACCCTACATCAGGACCGTCATGTACCCTACATCAGGACCATCATGTACCCTACATCAGGACCATCATGTACCCTACATCAGATGTACCCTACATCAGGACCATCATGTACCCTACATCAGGACCATCATGTACCCTACATCAGATGTACCCTACATCAGGACTATCATGTACCCTACATCAGGACTATCATGTACCCTACATCAGATGTACCCTACATCAGGACCATCATGTACCCTACATTAGGACCATCATGTACCCTACATTAGGACCATCATGTACCCTACATCAGGACTATCATGTACCCTACATCAGATGTAATCTACATTAGGGCCATCATGTACCCTACATTAGGACCATCATGTACCCTACATCAGGACTATCATGTACCCTACATCAGGACTATCATGTACCCTACATCAGGACCATCATGTACCCTACATCAGGACCATCATGTACCCTACATCAGGACCATCATGTACCCTACATCAGATGTACCCTACATCAGGACCATCATGTACCCTACATCAGGACTATCATGTACCCTACATCAGGACTATCATGTACCCTACATCAGATGTACCCTACATCAGGACTATCATGTACTCTACATCAGGACTATCATGTACTCTACATCAGGATCATCATGTACCCTACATCAGGACCATCATGTACCCTACATCAGATGTACCCTACATCAGGACTATCATGTACCCTACATCAGGACTATCATGTACCCTACATCAGGACCATCATGTACCCTACATCAGGACCATCATGTACCCTACATCAGGACCATCACGTACCCTACATCAGGACCATCATGTACCCTACATCAGGACTATCATGTACCCTACATCAGGACCATCATGTACCCTACATCAGGACCATCATGTGCCCTACATCAGGACTATCATGTACCCTACATCAGGACTATCATGTACCCTACATCAGGACCATCATGTACCCTACATCAGGACTATCATGTACCCTACATCAGGACTATCATGTACCCTACATCAGATGTACCCTACATCAGGACCATCATGTACCCTACATCAGGACTATCATGTACCCTACATCAGATGTACCCTACATCAGGACTATCATGTACCCTACATCAGGACCATCATGTACCCTACATCAGATGTACCCTACATCAGGACCATCATGTACCCTACATCAGGACTATCATGTACCCTACATCAGGACCATCATGTACCCTACATCAGGACTATCATGTACCCTACATCAGATGTACCCTACATCAGGACTATCATGTACCCTACATCAGGACCATCATGTACCCTACATCAGATGTACCCTACATCAGGGCCATCATGATGATCATGAGACCCCTGGAGAATGAGAAGTCTGTACTCACCAGGTTTCCTTTGGGTCCATGCGGGCCATCGTTTCCACGAACGCCCTGAAATGCACACGAATGGTTTCACCCAAAAAATAAAACACTAACAACAATCCATAATCAATAATCCATTCTTCTAAACTAAACAAACTCACACGCTCAAGTCCCTTAACAAACGGTATCAGAATGGTTCACATCAATAGCAATATTGTTCATGCTGTTGTATTTAATCATGACAAAAGCAAAAAGCCGGGCCACACCTGCTGGTTCGTCCAGGAGTTTGTTATTTAACTCCTTCATTTTTATTTTTAATATATTTTATGGGCTTTTTATCCTGTATGGACAGGAGAGTGGTGAGGGACAGGAATGTGTGTCGGAAAAGAGAGGGAATGAAGCATTGGACCGCTGGTCGGAATCGAACCGGGGTCTCTATGAGGTGGATCTAACCAGGGTCTCTATGAGGTGGATCTAACCAGGGTCTCTATGAGGTGGATCTAACCAGGGTCTCTATGAGGTGGATCTAACCAGGGTCTCTATGAGGTGGATCTAACCAGGGTCTCTATGAGGAGTATCTAACCAGGGTCTCTATGAGGTGGATCTAACCAGGGTCTCTATGAGGTGGATCTAACCAGGGTCTCTATGAGGTGGATCTAACCAGGGTCTCTATGAGGTGGATCTAACCAGGGTCTCTATGAGGTGGATCTAACCAGAGTCTCTATGAGGTGGATCTAACCAGGGTCTCTATGAGGTGGATCTAACCAGGGTCTCTATGAGGTGGATCTAACCAGGGTCTCTATGAGGTGGATCTAACCAGGGTCTCTATGAAGTGGATCTAACCAGGGTCTCTAAACTATCCATGTAGCGTCATGGATAGGGTGTTAGTGGGTTGAGCCACCAAGCCTCCCAGCAGGTCCCTTTTAAACTGACTGACGTGACTTCCTATGTGGTGTAGTGGTCTACATCAGCGTTTCTCAAAGCGCCGGGCCGTGGAGCGGTGGCTACTGGGCCACACGCCAACAATGAATCGCTGTTTAAACCTGTGCTTCACGTTTGTTGACATCTCATTGACCCGTCAGACCACAGAATCTGCAGCCAACATATCACATGTCACATCTCTCGGAAAACCGATTGAACGAACCACCGGTTGAAAACTGATACCCACTAAATGTTGTTAACTTGGCAATTAAAGTTGTGTACATATTCATATTTATTTATGTAGCTCTCAGGGGCCCCAGAGGCTGAGGGTGGAGCTGGGCCCGGCTTAAAGCAGTTGGAGCAAGGCTGATCTAGATCTCAGGTTCCTGGAGGAAAGGTTTGGATGATCTGGTTTGTACTCACTGGAGGTCCAGCAATTCCAGGAGGACCCTTAGGTCCCAGTAAACCACGAGGTCCCTACACACACACACACACACACACACACACACACCATAATTAATAGACAACACAGAGCCACTTAATAGAGTCGTTTGTATTCACTGGAGACATTGAGATACTGATTATAACAATAATCAAGGATGGCATCATGGTTACACTCACAGGTTCACCTGGGAGTCCACGAGGTCCAAGCTCTCCGTCGTCGCCCTGGAAACCAACACAGAGACAAGACACTCTCACTACTGTAATGTACATGACAGACAGACAGACAGACAGACAGACAGAGGGAATAGTTGAAAGCAGACAGACAGACAGGTCCTCACCCTCTCTCCATCCTCCCCCTGAGATCCCAGAGGTCCCATGGGTCCTGTGTCGCCCTGCAAACACAGCAGCCGGACTTCAGACCCACAAACGCTGACCACACCCATTCTATTTTCTACTAGACTCTTAACCGGTTTTCTCCATGAAGTCGAATGAACTTATCATCTAAACAATTATTTGATATTTTATCACATATAGCTTCAATTTCACAATTGTATTATTTGACATTTTTACCCTGTGGCCCTTATCTCCAGGGAGACCAGGCAGCCCGTCGAAACCACGGTCGCCCTGAGAGAGACACACGCGTTAGGACACACCACAAGCAGACACACACTAGGAGACACACACTAGGAGACACACACTAGGAGACACACCACAAGCAGACATACACTAGGAGACACACACTAGGAGACACACTCTAGGAGACACACAATAGGAGACACACACTAGGAGACACACACTAGGAGACACACTCTAGGAGACACACACTAGGAGACACACACTAGGAGACACACCACAAGCAGACACACACCAGCAGACATACATGAGCAGACATACACTAGGAGACACACTCTAGGAGACACACTCTAGGAGACACACACTAGGAGACACACCACAAGCAGACACACACCAGCAGACATACATGAGCAGACATACACTAGGAGACACACTCTAGGAGATACACTCTAGGAGACACACAATAGGAGACACACACTAGGAGACACACACCAGCAGACACACACTAGGAGACACACTAGGAGACACACACTAGGAGACACACACCAGGAGACACACTAGGAGACACACTCTAGGAGACACACAATAGGAGACACACACTAGGAGACACACACTAGGAGACACACACCAGCAGACACACACTAGGAGACACACTAGGAGACACACAATAGGAGACACACACTAGGAGACACACACTAGGAGACACACACCAGCAGACATACACTAGGAGACACACACTAGGAGACACACTCTAGGAGACACACAATAGGAGACACACACTAGGAGACACACACCAGCAGACACATACTAGGAGACACACACTAGGAGACACACTCTAGGAGACACACAATAGGAGACACACACTAGGAGACACACACCAGCAGACACACACTAGGAGACACACACCAGCAGACACATACTAGGAGACACACACGAGGAGACACACACTAGGAGACACACACTAGGAGACACACACACTAGGAGACACACACTAGGAGACACATACTAGGAGACACACACTAGGAGACACACACGCCGTTACCTTTGACCCCGACTCCCCTGGCATGCCTCTGGCGCCATCGGCTCCGGCGCGGCCCTGGAAGGAACAGAGGGTTAGCCTTTACCGCTATGCTGTGGAGCTACGCTAAGCTAAGGAAGGAACAGAGGGTTAGCCTTTACCGCTATGCTGTGGAGCTACGCTAAGCTAAGGAAGGAACACAGGGTTAGCCTTTACTGCTAAGCTGTGGAGCTACGCTAAGCTAAGGAAGGAACAGAGGGTTAGCCTTTACCGCTATGCTGTGGAGCTACGCTAAGCTAAGGAAAGAACACAGGGTTAGCCTTTACTGCTAAGCTGTGGAGCTATACTAAGCTAAGGAAGGAACAGAGGGTTAGCCTTTACCGCTATGCTGTGGAGCTACGCTAAGCTAAGGAAGGAACAGAGGGTTAGCCTTTACCGCTAAGCTGTGGAGCTACGCTAAGCTAAGGAAGGAACACAGGGTTAGCCTTTACTGCTAAGCTGTGGAGCTACGCTAAGCTAAGGAAGGAACAGAGGGTTAGCCTTCACCACTAAGCTGTGGAGCTACGCTAAGCTAAGGAAGGAACAGAGGGTTAGCCTTTACTGCTAGCGTTAACCTTTACCGCTAAGCTAAGGAAGGAGCAGAGGGTTAGCCTTCACTGCTATGCTTAGCTACGCTAAGCTAAGCTAAGGAAGTCTTTATCGGTCTTTGAACAATGGAAAGAACAGCACCAGGAAGTGACATCATAAGAATGATTACTACCGTACCAACAGGGCAAGGAGGAAGTGACATCATGAGTGTGTTACTTACTCTTCTTCCTGATTTCCCGGGAGGTCCCAGCAGCCCCTGAGGACCCCTGGGGCCCTGAAACACAAAAGGTGTGCGTGTTAAATGCTCGTTGCGCATGGTTCCTCTACATGCAGACGCTCAGGGCCTCATCAACATGGAAGCGTTTTAGGGCCTCAACCTTGAATTTTAAATCAGTATACATTTTTTATCTGTATATTTTATTACACTGTTATGTGTGATGTTGTACAGTTGAGGATGCCTGGACTCCATGAAGGACTTCTACTCCCTGTTCTCTAATGGTCACATGATGAACAGATGTAATCGTTCACATGATGACTGAACTTACCTGTGGACCGGGGTCTCCACTCTCACCCTTAAAACCAGAACTTCCAGGATTTCCCTGAAGAAGACAGAGAAACATTAATTTTATGAACAGTAACTAACCAACACACTGAACAAGTTGGTTATTATTCATTTTTATTAATGTACATTATTAAATATTTAAAAAAAGAACGAAAATTAGTTACAAAAGACAAAATCCACAGGACCACGGCATCAGTACCCTGACAACATAGTCTAGGTTGCCATGACAACAGGGTCTATGTTACCATGAAGTCTATTTACAGGTGAGTGCAGGCAGACCTACCATGGGTCCGGGCCGTCCGGTGAAGCCCATTGCTCCAGAAGGTCCCTTCAGTGCCATCTGGAGACCACAGGAGATAGTGATTAACCATGAGATTAATACTGAGATTAATACTGAGATTAATACTGAGATTAATAGTGAGACAGGTTTATTTATTCTACCTCCAGTCTCTGTGTTTGTGTTCAGTATTCCTGAGAAAAGAAGCTAAACCACTGTTTGTTTGTTGCTTTTGTTTTGTGTTGAATGTTGAATCTTGTTTTGTTACTCAGAGTACTACATTGTAATACAGTCAGCAGAATATAGGATTTACTCCATGTGGTTTTATCCAAACCTCTCTGTCTAGCTAGCCACATATTAGCATATTAGCAACACTTGGCATACTGACGGAGGTGGTGTTGACTTACCCTGGCCTGAGACAAGATGGCTGCTGCCTGAGCTTCCTGTGCCGACACTGCGGGTCCCTTATCTCCTCCACTCTGGCCGAAACGGAACTGGAGCAAGACAGACAAACACACGCTGACGTCCCTTCGTCTGAGGAACCTGGGATGCCTTAATGAGATACTAACGAGTTATTAATCACCACTGACACTGAGCCTGGTAATAATCAACTTCCCCATGCGGCCTATTTAGTATGCTAAACCATGACATCACCATGATGTCATTAAACCTAGTATGCTAAAAACCATGACATCACCATGATGTCACCATGATGTCACCATGACATCACAATGACGGACATGACATCAAAATGTCCAACATGACATCACCTTGACCAACATGATCACAGTGACATCAACATGACTTGACATGACATTAAGATGATGAAAATATTTTGGGATCCAGCGGTCCTACTATGTTATAGCAGGACTACTGATCCAGCGGTCCTACTGTGTTATAGCAGAACTACTGATCCAGCGGTCCTACTATGTTATAGCAGAACTACTGATCCAGCGGTCCTACTATGTTATAGCAGAACTACTGATCCAGCGGTCCTACTATGTTATAGCAGGACTACTGATCCAGCGGTCCTACTATGTTATAGCAGAACTACTGATCCAGCGGTCCTACTATGTTATAGCAGAACTACTGATCCAGCGGTCCTACTATGTTATAGCAGAACTACTGACCCAGCGGTCCTACTATGTTATAGCAGAACTACTGATCCAGCGGTCCTACTATGTTATAGCAGAACTACTGATCCAGCGGTCCTACTATGTTATAGCAGAACTACTGATCCAGCGGTCCTACTATGTTATAGCAGAACTACTGATCCAGCGGTCCTACTATGTTATAGCAGAACTACTGATCCAGCGGTCCTACTATGTTATAGCAGAACTACTGATCCAGCGGTCCTACTATGTTATAGCAGAACTACTGATCCAGCGGTCCTACTATGTTATAGCAGAACTACTGATCTTTTGTTTCATTATGAAGATATCCTACCAAAGAAACCTCACTCACACGAGTGGATTAAGCTTTCAGAAGGGGATTTTGTCTCCAGTCTACATATTGTTGATTTGAAACCTTTACTGAGACTTTTTCTACTGCTGGCTGAGTTTGTGTTCGCCAATTACGCGCTTACAGATCCCCGCCTCCATCAACATAATTGGTCAAAACATATATGAGGCGAAAGAAAGTGAAAAACGCCCCAAGATTTGAGCTCGTCTTTCATCAGACCTTAGATATTTATATATATATATATATATATATATATATATATATATATATATATATTTAAATCACCATGATCATCGTGATCAATACCATCAACATAACATCACAATGACAGGGAGTGAGGCGTCTGGGCTGCTCTACGACGCCCCGACGTAAAGACAAGGTGAAAGGTGACTCACAGGCAGCATGACGGAGGTACCAGGAGGTCCCGGGAGCCCGTCAGCGCCAGGCAGACCAGCCTTTCCAGACGGACCCTGGGACGGAGAAGAGATGGAGAGAAGATATGTTAAAGACAAGCTGTTCTTCAAGCTCATGTTTCTAGAAGCTCAGGGAAGATCCGACAGCCTGATGTTAACACCACTCACCCGCTCACCAGGATCTCCTACGGAGCCAGGAGGCCCAGAGGGTCCGGAGGGTCCAGGAAGACCCTGAAACCACAGGAGGGATGGATTCATATTCACTACTCCCTTTGGTAGTATTAGTATTCTAGAGGTAGTAGTAGTCCTCCAGGAGATAGTGCTAGAGTAGTATAGGCCTTGTTCATCAAGACGTCACATCGCATTGACCGCCGCCATTTTGGAAGCATAGGAGCATTGTAATGTTAGTTATTATTGTTTTTTGGTCATTGTTTAGTAATTAATCGTGAGATGATTTGTCATTATGGGGAGACGTTGTTGTGTTTGAAACTGCCACAGCGTTTCTCATGCGGGATGTTTTCATTAGCCTAGGTTACGGTATATTTACGTTGATTTAGGACCTTATAGTACTCTCTTTAGTCCTCTCAAAATGGCGGAGTATCACCTGAAAAAAACCCAAGATGCATTCTGATGTACAAGCCCTATAGGAGGCATCTTGGGATAACACTTACGGCAGGTCCCTCTGAACCGGGAGGTCCCTCAATCAGCATACCCTGGAGAGAAGAACCAAGAAAGAAGAACTTTAGATACGGTGACAGGACCTCAGATAATTACACCTAGAGCCAGAGTCCAGTGGGTCTAGACACGGTTAGGAACCCTAACCCTAATTAAAATGTAATATGTTCCTCTAATTATTGTGCAATTTATGTAACTAAATTGTCCAACAGGAAGTGGTCAGAAGTGTAACAGGATGTGGTCAGCAGTGTAACAAGATTTGGTCAATAGTGTAACAGGATGTGGTCAGCAGTCTAAAAGGAAGTGGTCAGCCGTCTAACAGGAAGTGATGAGAAGACCAGGAAGGGGTCACTCACAGGCTCCAGAACGGCAGGTTCTCCTTTTTCTCCTTTCTGGGATCGAACAGCGGCCTGAGGAAAACAGATATGTAGCCAACAACACAGCACAGTCAGTACAAATACACATAGCACACACAATACACATAGTACACACACACACACACACACACACACACACACACACACACACACACACACACACACACACACACACACACAGTTCTTAGTACATATAAGCACAATACACAGTAGTCTTTATACAAAGTACATATAGTGTAGTACACAACACACACACACACACACACACACACACACACACAGTACAGGATAAAGTACAAAGGACACAAAGTACTGTCAATAAACAGCATACACGCATCAGACACACATGTAATCACACACACACACTTACACATTGAAGTATATTCACATCCAGTAATTGACTTGACAAGAAGCAAATATAGTAACATTCAGACAACAAGCAGATACAAAAATCACATTAACTGTAAAAACCGACAATATTTGAAATTCATAGCCCATGCATTAAGTAAAATACACTGTATTCTATTGTAGATTGCAATGTTTAATACCCAACTGGAAACCTGATAGGCCTGGGTACAGTCACATGACTCGGTCCAGTAACCAATGACGCCTGTCTTAAGTCTGTTACCTCACTGCGGTCTCCTAGCAACGGTCCATTCAGCCATACACAGAGAAACGGCTTTTCAGTGCAAACAAGACTACCTGTTGTGCTTTGAAATGCCTTCCTGTGGTATGTAGCATGTTATGCTAGCACTGTGTGCTAAGCTAGTGCTAGCTTACCACTCAGCACAGGCAACATCCCATTTCAACCAATGATGCACACATCAGATCCAGGTTGTCATTGTAACAGAGGTTTGTTCAAATCACACCGTTCCTCTAGGATTGATTGATTGACTCATTGATTAATTGATTGATAGATTGGCTTTGCCTGGGCGCCTAAAGAACACCGAATCTATCAGTGGAATGAAAAACTGAAACGACTACAGCCACCAAAAGTCCAAATGTGCAGAGTTCACCCGGACACACGAGGCCGGAGCCACCAAGCGTCTGGAAGCGGTTGAATGAAGAAACCTCGTACCAAGTGGACAGAGCCTCTGGACTCAGGTGGCGCTGGTTGAAACCAACAGATTTCAGATGTTAGGTTTAGCCTGGACTTACGCCTCCCTCGTCTGTCACAGCGGACAGAGCAGGGCCCAGGTAGCCCATGTCTGCGGTGCCGGCCCTGCTTTCCGGCAGGGTCTCGCCGTAGTCCCTGTAGGAGTAGTCGTACTCCTTGAGGCCCGCGTCGCCCGTCACATACTCCTCTGTGAAGAGCTCCTGCTCCTCCACCTCTCCTCCACCGGTCTTGGTGCCGGAGACCTCCTCCCCGGTGACGCTCTGCTCCACCTTGGTTGCGGTCGGGGGCCGGCCGAGGTGAGGGTGGTAGTAGGGGGGAGCGGGGCGGGAATGACAGATTGGGAATGAGGGGGGGGGGGTGGAGGTGCGAAGGGGGGGGGGAGGGTTATGAGGGTGGTAATGAGGGAGGGGATGAGGGTGAGATGGGGATGAGATGAGGGAGGGGAATGATGGATGGTAATGAAGGATGAAATTAGGGATGGATGAGGGATTTAATGAATGAGGGTGGGAATGAAGGTGGAAGGGGGAGGGAATGATGAATGGGGAATGGGATGAGGGGTGGGAGTGAAGGAGGGATGAAAACGATAGGAGAGAAAAACCAAGCATGAAAGGGGCTGAAGTTATGAGAAGAGGGAACTTACCTTCTCTTCATTAAGACATAGTGACATAAGGTGACCAAACCATCTAATCAAACGTTACCTTGGTCCAACTAATCCTGGACTCTAAAGACTTCATTTGTCTGTCATAGTTTCCATCAAAGCTTGTGTGTGTTCACCACCTTGTGTGTTTCTAACTTAGTTGCAATTCAATTTGAAACCTTTTACTTGGTAAGTACAAACATTTTACAGGGCAAGTTAAAAACTTAAAACTGCGGTGACATGTTTGAAGGCACAGGGAAAAGGAAACTGAAACACACACGGCCATTAGGAAACACTTAGCTTTGTGAAAAAGGTCTATGTGAAGCTACTACTTAGCGTTCTACTTACTTACCATGAACAATCAAAATAAACAGTTGAGATGATCATCACCATCTCACCTACAACACTGGTGACATGTTGACTAATGCTAATTGTTCTCCGGGCTTGAAAAAGGAATCCACCACAACCAGAAATACTCGTAGATTAAACGCGGTTTGCTGTTAAAGAAAAATGTACGATATTCACGCAACGTCGTTACAGAGTTTGTATACATCACACCTCTGCAGCGTCTCTTCTCAAAAGACCTGTGTTCTCGTTCCAAGCGAACGGACCCAGAGCACAAATCTTTGTTGTTAGGCAGAATGGGAGGCCGGTCAGAACGTGCGATGATACAAGCTAGAGGAATATCCTACATTGTTCTGGAAGAATGGTGGTGCCTGGTTAGGACTGGGACCAAACAAGGACCACTGTATCAAGTGTAAAGAGAGGTGTTGGGATGGGTTATGTTATGTTATATATGCTAGGTTATGTTATATATGTAAAGTTACGTGGCTTAAGAACAGAGAACAGGCTCACCTCCACACTCTCCTCTTTTGAGAGGAGGGTTTTTTTAAAGGCAGGACTGTGTGGACGTCATGCCAATTGGACAAACTAAACGGATGAACTAATTGACCAATTGGATAAACTAATTTTAAACAAATTAAACAGCACTAAAAAGGTGTATCCTAAAAAATGTTTTACGAAGCTAAAAACCTAAAACAAGATCAACTAAAATAAAAAGAATTTCCCAAAAAATCTAAAACACTATTAAACTAAAAAAGCTAAACTTACAGCCACTCAGGGCTCTCTAAAGTTTAAACTTACAGCTACTCAGGGCTCTCTAAAGTTTAAACTTGCAGCTACTCAGGGCTCTCTAAAGTATAAACTTACAGCTACTCAGGACTCTCTAAAGTTTAAACTTACAGCTACTCAGGGCCCTCTAAAGTTTAAACTTACAGCTACTCAGGGCTCTCTAAAGTTTAAACTTGCAGCTACTCAGGGCTCTCTAAAGTATAAACTTACAGCTACTCAGGACTCTCTAAAGTTTAAACTTACAGCTACTCAGGGCCCTCTAAAGTTTAAACTTACAGCTACTCAGGGCTCTCTAAAGTTTAAACTTGCAGCTACTCAGGGCTCTCTAAAGTATAAACTTACAGCTACTCAGGACTCTCTAAAGTATAAACTTACAGCTACTCAGGACTCTCTAAAGTTTAAACTTACAGCTACTCAGGGCTCTCTAAAGTTTACACTTACAGCTACTCAGGGCTCTCTAAAGTTTAAAATTACAGCTACTCAGGTATGTCTAAAGTTTGTGTTTTTTGTTTTTCGATTCTTTTACGCGAAATTTTGACTTTGGAAGCCGCCTCCATGGAGTGAGTGTTCAGTGTATTCTGGGTCTCCTGTTACCTGGACGTCGGTCACATCTTGTCCGGTCACCTCACCCTCTGGCTGCACAGCGACCTCCTCATACAAATACTCCGTCTCAGTGGGGGCGGGGCCAGCCTCGGAATACTCAGTGTCAACATCCTGATTGGTCAAGTTGGTCAGGAAGTGGTGGGGAGGAGGGAGGAAGTAAGCAGATTTGATCGGAAGAAAGTGGTGAGTTCAAAAGGCGATGTGAGCAGTTAAAAGAGAGGGTGAAACACATCATTAAAATAGTGGGTTTCCAGTGTCTTTTTAACTGGTAACTCACATTTTCAAAGTTTCTCTTAGGAAATTTCAGCAACATCCCGCATCTTGATGTCTATAAATCGTGCCATCTGCAAGATTTAGGGAGCCATCAAGACTACTTTGGTGAAATTTCGTCAGTTGTATCGTGTAGCCAATTCTGGCTTTGGAGAGCCGACGAGCCCACGTTAGATACAGAAGGGTCGCGTCTGCTCTGGTCCTCGGAGCCTAGCCATCCCATGTGACAATCAGATCATGACATCATCATAGCCTCGCCTTGACCTTATGACATCATAACCTCATCATGACATCACAACCTCATCATGACCTGATGACATCATAACCTCATCATGACATCATCATGACGTGATGACATCATCATGACATCACAACCTCATCATGGGCTGATGACATCACGACATCACAACATCATCATGACCTGATGACCTCATCATGACCTGATGACCTCATCATGACACCATGAGCTGATGTTTGGGATGTTTAGCCGTACCAAAGACCAGGAAATCAAACAGCAACCCGAATCAGCAGCCTCGCAGAACATGGAGTTCAATTCATTTAGAGGAAGATCTCAAACAGCGATTCATGTTTTAACAGCGCTGATGAAAACAACAATTTGAACCTCCAATTGAACTGCTACTCTCAGCATACTTAAAGTCTGACCAGTGGCTTCTGTGAGGCTGCGTCATTCATTTTGGATGCATAATATAATATATAGATATGACATCTATATATAAACAAAACAGAGATGAGAGAACACAGATACTCAGAGAGAAGAGACAGAGTTAAAGATAATGAAGAGCCTGTGGTGTGCATGTGGAGTGGTCTTGGATGACTCTGAAACAGCGATCCATGAAGACTTTCAAAGACTTGAACGTTCCAGGTCTTGCCCTCCAGTCTAGAGGTCTAACAGGGATTTGTGGGACTTATTTGACAGCCTATAGGGTCAGCCTTGCTTAATGATGACTGTATAGGACAGGTGCTCAGGATTTATGCTAAACTGCTAACTCTACCTTTGAACACCAGATGGTCCACCATCAAGGAGGATCGCATGGCTACTGTGCTGGGCAGATCATCTAGGTTCCCTCAAACTGCCCACTTTGATTGACTGAAACCTTTATGCATTTTCTTTTCATACTCATTTGTGAGAATGGAAAAGGGATGCCTTTAGATGAGATGAAGATGCGTTTTGGTCGTAGGTCCCCGGCCTGATGGCATCTCCTGGACGGGACCTGTGTAACCTAGAGGGACAGAGGGAACACAACTGCTCTGGGCCTTCCTGTTGTACCTGTTGGTAACCGTTAGTGGACTTCTTCGCCGGGAGAGTGGTGCCGCTCAGCGCTGTCTTGCCGAAGGGTGGGAAGGGTTTGTGGAGGGATTTGACGTTGTGGATGTCCATGGACTTGGACCGGACAGTGTTGGTGGTGGTCTGGAGCACGGGGATAGACGTGGCAGTCCTCCTCGTGGAGCTGCTCTTCTGGAGCACACTCCTCATTGTGGTCTTGATGACGGGGACTTTGGTTACGATGGTGGTCACTTTGGTGACGTGGCTCGTCTTAATGGGCCCTGCCTTCGTAGGTTTTGTGGTTTGGGATTTGGGGACGTTGGTAGGTTTGGGAGGTGCTTTGGTCGCGGCGGACTTGGACGCGCTGACGACAGTCTTCTGTGCTTTAACGACCTTAGCTTTCATAGTGGTTTCAGTTTTAGCAAGTTTTGCAGCACTGTTAGCTTTCTTATCGACCACAGCGGCAGCCTTGGCCTTCACCACAGTCTTGCCGTTGGCTTTCTTCTCCACGACAGTTTTTACGACTTTCTTCTCCACTGTCACCTTGCCATTTCCATTGGAAGCCTTGCTGCTGCTAGTGACTTTGGTGACAACTGCTTTTCCGTTAGCGTTAGCTTTAGCCCCAGCGGTCACTTTCTTCTCAGCAGGGGACTTCTTAGCTGAAGCCGCAGTGGGTTTGATCTTTGAGAGAAGGATCTCCACAGCCGTGGGCTTGGCTTTGGACAGCTTGACTGCAGCAGATTTGCCAGCTTTGTTGGGCATCGGAGATTTAACTACGAGTTTAGAGGAGGCCGCCTTGGTGGACTTGGCCGGTGCAGGTTTTGCACTGATCGGGGCGGGTTTAGTGGGGACTGGCTTTCCATTGGCTGCCTTCTTCTGTTCTCCGTGTTAATTGGTTTGTTGTGATATTGCGATGATGTGGGTTGAAAGAGAGAGATGGAGGAAGAGAGAGTGGAGAGTGAGTGAAGGAAGACAGAGGAAGAGGGACGTGAATGGGGTTGGGAGGGGAGGAAAAAGCACAAACAAGGGATGGACAGAAGGAGAGAGAGATTGGATGTTTTGAGATACAGTGACATGAAGATGGCTGAGGAATGGCTGAGACTGATCAGGCATTACTGGACAACAGGTTAGGGTGAGGCGGCGCTCAACCCAACCTTACCCAAGATAAACAAATCATAGAGCTAATGTCAGATTCTGGGCCATAAGACGACACCATTTGGGAAATGGATTACCTGCAACTCAACTGAATGACCTGCAGGATTTTGGAGATCGTTTTAGAGCTGGTTTCTCCAGTAATGCCGTTCTCCATTTTATTTAACGACAAAGCTTTTCTGCTGATTAGAAGGCAATGACACACATATACACACACGTGAACACACTCTTGTAAGCACCCACACAGTACACACAGCACACACAATACAGAGCATAACTAGGTGTTTTTTTTGTAGTGTTTGTTAACACACACGCACACACGCACACACGCACACACACACGCATAATCACATAGACGATACTGAAGCACCGAGACACGCATGCAGATACATGCTACCATGCCACCGTGAGTTAGCATGCAGGTTAGCACGAATGAGCGTGTGAGTTAGCATGCAGCTTTAATACCATGCAGCGCACCACAAGAGGGGGGCTAGGCTTCGCGGCTAGGCTTCGCGGCTAGGCTTCGTGGCTAGGTTATGGACTGTAGGTGTTCTATGTAAAGGCTGGCATAGAATACACACCACAGACCCAGATGTATATAGATATATAGAGGAATAGATATATAGATATATAGATGTATAGATATATAAATGTATAGATGTATATAGGTGTTAGATGTATGACCAGAAAGAAGAGAAAACAAACCTGGGATGCAGAAAACAAAACCCCACCTCACTAACGGCCAGGCTGATGGTAGATAACAGAGGAGGTAACAGAGTAGATGACATACTGTCCATGCTGGGAGGACATCCACCGATTCAAACCAAGGGACCCATGCAGCCACCAAGACAGCGGCCAACCCACTGTCAGGTCAGTTCCACATTCTTCGAGTGATTTGTTTACGGGGTGTGTCGGGGATGCGCACAGGGGCGTAGTTCGCGCTGTGGGCACCTCAAGGTGAGCGTTGGAGCCCCGGCGGCGAGGACAGGGCGCGTCGGAGACCGACCGACCGCTTCGCACCTCGCGGTCGGAGCTCAAGCCGCTCCACCCCGGCTGTCCCAAAGGCCAATTACGCCACCCATCCCGCGCATCCCGCGTTTCAAAACAAACGCTGAGAACTGCTTGCCAGCACCGTTGGCCTTGGGGTCGTCCCACAGGCTCCGGGGCTGAGGAACGTGCGCGTTCACCGTGCGCGTTCCTCTGACAGGCGTGTAAATGCCAGTAGGCGTGGCTTGGAAGAGATCAAACACACCCATGACATGGTGGGGTCACAGTGACCTCTTTAAACAACCTTTTAAAGGGCCCCTATTTTTTCACCAGGTGTGGGGTTGATTTGCCATTACAAGCCATTTCAAAATGTATCCTTCAGTGACATCACAAGTGGGCATGTCCAACCATATCTAGATCGACTGGATGCTACCAATTGTGATGTCACAAGTGGATAGATTTACATCTGGTGGTCAAATAGGAGAACTTCAACTGTCATGTGACGTTCCAGAGAGTACAATCAGTCGTCTACACAATTCCCTTTAAGGTGCAATGTGTCTGTGTGTGTGTGTGTCTCAACTCCACCACACCCCAGTGACCCCACACTTTACCTCACACACACTTTACCTCACACACACTTTACCTCACACACACACAGACACCCACACAGTGTACAGTACATGAACATGATTTTGATTAGTGTGGTGAGGAGGGGTGTGGACGAGTGATGGATGTGACTTCAAAACTAAACCTGAGACAGAGAGAGACCGAGACATCGCTCACTTTCTTACATAAGGTGCTTGTTGTACCTGAGAAATGGTCCTCATCTAATTTTAACGATTATAATAATTTGAATTGTAAATATTAGGACACGCCTTATATCCTAATTCGGCAATAACTGGAGAGAGATGAAGGATGGTTGAAGAGGAATAGACAGATAGGCCAGCAGATAGACCTACACAGACAGACAGACAGACAGACAGACACATACAGAGAAGGGTTGGAGGGAACAAAACTAAAAGGTGAACTTATTTTTTAAGAAAAAGGAGTTTGTATTATCCTCCAGATCGACCCTGAGCTGCTCAGCACCGCCACCCCAGCTCGGTGAGGGCAGTCTGGGCAGGAGAGCCACCGCAACATGGGGTGTCTCTGGTGCTTCTGGTGCCACCCTCCCAGGAACAACGATAGATACAAACTGTTATAGATGATAAACTGAGAGAGCGAGAGGTAGAGAGAGGTGAAGGGGGGTGAAGCGAGAGAGAGAGAGAGAGAGAGAGAGAGAGAGAGAGAGGGAGAGAAAGGCCAACCCTGACGTCTATAGGAGACGAGCCAAGCTGAACATCTGGGCTGCTGTCCATGGTCGGAATGAGCCTCCCGCCTTGTCTTTCATATGCGAGTCATGCTGGCAGCCATTTTTAACTTTAATTAACTTTATTTTTAACTTTTATTTAATTATTTGATTGATTTGTTTTTATATGTGACCTCATCACCACACTGTGCAAACTGTTTGCCATTGTGTGTGTTGGTGTGCATGTGTCGCACACTGCATGTTTATGTGTGTGTTTAGGTGTGCGTACAGTGTGTGTGTATTTTTGTGTATGTGTGTGTGTGAGTGTGCGCGCGTGGCTGGGGACTCACGTATGTGCTGGGGTCCTGGGCCTGGGTCTTAGGCAGCGGGGAGTCACAGTCGGGGCTGTAGTGCTCACAGAAGTCATAGGCCGCCTGGGGGTTGGACGCGATCAGCAGCTGCTGGATGTCTCCCTGTCCAGGATCACAGCCAGGATCACAACCAGGATCACAGCCAGGATCACAACCAGGATCACAGCCAGGATCACAACCAGGATCACAGCCAGGATCACAACCAGGATCACAGCCAGGATCACAACAAGGATCACAGCCAGGATCACAGCCAGGATCACAACCAGGATCACAGCCAGGATCACAACCAGGATCACAACCAGGATCACAGCCAGGATCAAAGCCAGGATCACAACCAGGATCACAGCCAGGATTACAACCAGGATCAGCATCACATTCAAAATCACAATTAAAATCATGATCACATTTAGAATCACCAAAATCAGGATCACTAGCACAATCGGAACCAGAACCGCATAGTACAGTATAGTATATAATAGTTTACTCTAGTCCAGTTTACTTTACTACAACACAGTAAAGTACGGTCTATAATAATACAGGATAGCATGGTTAGTATTTGTTTAGTGCGTACCTGGAAGACTTCCTCGTCCAGCAGTCTGGCTCCGAACACGGTGATGCCGTTGGTGTCGATCTCGGCGTGGTTCCCGCGCGCCAGCGGCCGGGTCATCTTCTTCTTACAGTCCAGCAGCAGCGTCACGTTCTTCTTAGACACGGAGATCGCCACACGGTGCCACCTACAGGCCGCCGGCAGCGACAGCAGGGAGACACCAGCTTGGTGAACGACAATAACAACAACACACGTCTGTTACAGCGGGGACGCTGTTTATATTTAAACACTATTATTTATAGAACAATAGTGTGAATATATAGTGTTATAATGCCTTTATTATTTATCGGTTAACCTTTGGACTGCCTCCTTCCTGTGACATCATCACTAAGATGTAAGTGATGGTAAGACATTACTTTATTGATCCTATCCTATTGGAAAATGGGGCAGCTCCGTTGTTTTCTCCTGTGTGTCTGCTGCCGAGAGATGCTGCGGTCCGCAGCTGGTATTCCTGTCTTCCTGTTTCGTATGTTAGTACATTTGTGGAGTGTATAACGGCCAAGATTTATTATTTTAAAGTTGCCACAACTTTATTGATATAGCCCCTTTTAAAACGTGAGTTACCTGATACCTGAAAAAAACTACACTCCAGCTGGTTTACACACACACACACACAAACACACACACACACACACACACACACACACACACACACACACAATCTCCAGGCGGGGGGGGTGTACTGACTTTCCGTCGGCCAGGTTGACCCCTCTGAACAGCGGGTAGTCCTCGGGGGCAGGCTTGCCGTTGTGGTCCTCGTACAGGAAGACGGGCGAGCGGCCCATCTCCACGCCCAGCTGCTGGACGCCCTGCTCGCTGTAGATGGACAGCAGGAACGCCTGCAGACCCGCCTGCGCCTTCACCAGGGCCATGATGGAGAAGTTCTCCGGGAAGCGACCTGGACACCCGCCAGGTCAAAGGTCAGAGGTTAAAGGGGAACCTACTAGGGGCCGGACAGGGGGCTTTTATCGTCTGGTTGACTCAAAAATCGATCTAGTCTTAGTGGAAACATACTGGTACCGTCCTACAGAGGGCGCTGTAGTTTATATTACAGTTTGTTCTCTTTCAATTCTCTGTTCAGACACTTTCATATAAAAAACAATGGCGGACCTGTAGACCCTGAACCCCAACGTTAAACCACACTAAAGATAAGAGAGTAGTGGTTGGGGACTCCCAATGTCTGGCATCCCAGAGCAAGAGGCCCTCCCTACTTCTCCACATGTATCTGAAGTCGCTGTAAGTCAGGAGGATGAAAGCTAAACTGCTAAATGGCTATTTACTATTTGAAATGACTAAATTAAACGGTAACTAAAAGTAAGTAAATATACTAAAACAAAACGCAGCACAGTGCGTATTATAACAGCGCTTTTCCCATTGGTTCAATGTTTCAGGTGATGTCCAACTTTGTTGGACACATTTTCTGACCCTGTACTTCAAGTTGTTGGCGTTTGGTCCTTAAATCAAAGTAGATATCAATGAACTGAAGTTGGGCCTTTTAAAACAGTTTTTGTATTTCAACGGTTGAAATGCTCATTCTGATTCATTCTGGTTATAGTTAAGGTTAAAGATAAAGATGAGGAATAGAGGAGAGAAGGGGAAGAAATATAAACCACTTTTTCAGGAAGAAAGGAGAAAGGAGAGAAGGGATGTGAGAGAGGCGGGGAGAAGAGAGGGGGAGAAGAATGAGCAGAGAGATAAAGGAGGGGAGAGTGTGATAGTTGGCGCAGGAGAGACAGCGTCAGGCAGCGCGATGAAGACGACGATGAAGGACATAATTACAGACTGGCGGGCGCTCTTCAGGATTTCTCCGCGGAGGGATAAGTGCTAGTCTCCCGCCGGCTGTGCGCCCCGGGGTGCCAGCGCTCGACTTCACTTGTTTTGGTTGTCAAACTCCCGTTTCCCCCGCGCCCGACGGCCCACCGTATAATTACACTTCAAACCGTCTGGGGTGCGAGGAGAGAGCGTCACTAACGACCGCCATTTAACTCCCCGCGCCGCGCTTCCCTCCAGAAATACGATAAAAAGTAAATAACCGACATAAACAAACCGAGCGGCCATAAAAACGCTGGCGGTTTTCTAGACATGAGACTTTCCATGAAGTCCTTTTAGCCGCTTTTATCCAGAGAGACTGACAGGTGAGGCTGACTTACAGGTGAGGCTGACTTGCAGGTGGGGCTGACTTACAGGTGAGGCTGACCTACAGGTGAGGCTTACTTACAGGGGAGGCTGACTTACAGGTGAGGCTGATCTACAGGTGAGGCTGACTTACAGGTGCGGCTGACCTACAGGTGAGGCTGACGGACAGGTGAGGCTGACCTACAGGTGAGGCTTACTTACAGGTGGGGTTGACCTACAGGTGGGGCTGACTTACAGGTGGGGCTGACTTACAGGTGAGGCTAACCTACAGGTGAAGCTGACCTACAGGTGGGGCTGACCTACAGGTGGGGCTGACTTACAGGTGAGGCTGACTTACAGGTGGGGCTGACTTACAGGGGAGGCTGACTTACAGGTGAGGCTAACCTACAGGTGAAGCTGACCTACAGGTGAGGCTGACCTACAGGTGAGGCTGACTGAGAGGGGAGGCTGACTTACAGGTGGGGCTGACCTACAGGTGGGGCTGACTTACAGGTGAGACTGACTTACAGGTGGGGCTGACCTACAGGTGAGGCTGACTTACAGGTGGGGCTGAATTACAGGTGAGGCTGACCTACAGGTGGGGCTGACCTACAGGTGGGGCTGACTTATAGGTGAGGCTGACCTACAGGTGGGGGCTGACTTACAGGTGGGGCTAACCTACAGGTGAGGCTGACTCACAGGTGAGGCTGACTTACAGGTGGGGCTGACCTACAGGTGGGGCTGACTTACAGGTGGGGCTGACCTACAGGTGGGGCTGACTTACAGGTGAGACTGACTTACAGGTGGGGCTGACCTACAGGTGAGGCTGACTTACAGGTGGGGCTGAATTACAGGTGAGGCTGACCTACAGGTGGGGCTGACCTACAGGTGGGGCTGACTTATAGGTGAGGCTGACCTACAGGTGGGGCTGACTTACAGGTGGGGCTAACCTACAGGTGAGGCTGACTCACAGGTGAGGCTGACTTACAGGTGGGGCTGACCTACAGGTGGGGCTGACTTACAGGTGGGGCTGACCTACAGGTGGGGCTGACTTACAGGTGAGGCTGACTTACAGGTGAGGCTGACCTACAGGTGAGGCTTACTTACAGGTGGGGCTGACTTACAGGTGAGGCTTACTTACAGGTGCGGCTGACTTACAGGTGGGGCTGACCTACAGGTGAGGCTGACCTACAGGTGGGGCTGACTTACAGGTGGGGCTGACCTAGAGGTGAGGCTGACTCACTGGTGAGGCTGACTTACAGGTGGGGCTGACCTACAGGTGGGGCTGACTTACAGGTGGGGCTGACTTACAGGTGGGGCTGACCTACAGGTGAAGCTGACTTACAGGTGAGGCTGACCTACAGGTGAGGCTAACCTACAGGTGAAGCTGACCTACAGGTGAGGCTGACCTACAGGTGAGGCTGACTGAGAGGGGAGGCTGACTTACAGGTGAGGCTGACCTACAGGTGGGGCTGACTTACAGGTGAGACTGACTTACAGGTGAGGCTGACTTACAGGTGGGGCTAAATTACAGGTGAGGCTGACCTACAGGTGGGGCTGACCTACAGGTGGGGCTGACTTACAGGTGAGGCTGACTTACAGGTGAGGCTGATTCATCAGTGCAAATACCAAATATTTGGTGCTTGATGCTTCAGAAATTAAATGATTCATTGATGAATCGAAAAAATCCACAATGATAATATTGGTGATTTGCAGCCCTAGATGTTAGATTCAGGGAGTGTTACCGTGGAGACGACCACTGGCATCGCTGCTGGGAATCAAACCTGCGACCGGGGGCATACCTGAGAAGAGCTGCTTGGTGGGGGCGGAGATCTGGGCCTTCTTGGAGATGCGGTAGGCATGGTCTGGGCTGCTGGAGCGACGGGAGCTGCAGAAACCCGGGACCTTTCGCACTCCTTCAGGGAGGGAGGGCACCTGCAGCGCCTGCAGCACATCCACCGGGTCTGATGGGGGAGAGAGACATAGAGTTAGAGTGTGAGAGAGAGAGCTGGACACAAACAACAGACAGGAAACAGTAAGAAGGTGCCAGAGAAAGATGATCCGTTACGTAAAGTATCTCCACCACCTTCGTCTTCACCTTAGCTCCACCATCAAACTCTCCTTCCACACAGGAACCTCAACACGCATTTACAACCAGAATCTGTCGTTTCTTCCACAAACTGAAAACGTCTGTAGAAACTAAACGTTGAAATTCAACGGTTCAATAAAATCATACAAAGAACTACATTTCTAAAAGTGCTGTGCAATTAAAACCATTAAAACCAACAACAACAACAACAACGCCGCCGACGTGAACCAATCACAGGCAGAGCGATTTACAGGTGCGTCACCAAGGCAACCGATTAGGAAAGCTGGCTTCCCCTACTGGTTCAGAAGTTGGTTTTACACTGAGGTGTAAATAAACGAGGAACAGGAACAAACGGCCAAATTCACAAAGAGAGACAACCACAGATACAGGAGACAGGAGAGACAAGAGAGAGAGAGAGACAAGAGAGACACCTCAACTCAAGAGAGATGGTTTAAAATTAAACAAAGGAAAATAGTATCGTCTGAGTAAAATATAAAAAGTGAAATAACAGAGAGAGAGAGACAGAGAGAGATAGGGGGAGAGAGAGAGAGAGAGAGAGAGAGAGCGAGAGAGAGGGGGTGGGAGAGAGAGT
This sequence comes from Merluccius polli, assembly GCA_030340625.1. NCBI lineage: Eukaryota > Metazoa > Chordata > Actinopteri > Gadiformes > Merlucciidae > Merluccius > Merluccius polli. Next base: position 59,744 of record JAOPHQ010003459.1, read on the forward strand.
GAGAGAGAGGGGGTGGGAGAGGGGGGAGGGAGAGAGAGAGAGAGAGGGAGAGAGAGAGACAGAGAGAGAGAGAGAGGGGGAGGGAGAGACAGACAGACAGAGAGAGAGACAGAGAGAGAGCGAGAGGGGGGAGAGGGGGGAGGGAGAGAGAGAGAGAGAGGGAGAGAGAGAGACACAGAGAGAGAGAGACAGTAGGTGCAGGTTCTCACAGGCTGGTAGATCAGGTTGCAGTGTGTTGCAGTGGGGTCCCCCTCGGT
>JAOPHQ010003459.1:65000-72500 GCA_030340625.1 Merluccius polli
AACTGTCTCCTGTCTCAGAGGACTCAGAGGGGCTAGACTCAGAGGGGGATCACCTTCAACTGTCTCCTGTCTCAGAGGACTCAGAGGGGACCACCTTTGACTGTCTCCAGTCTCAGAGGACTCAGAGGGGGGGATAGACTCAGGGGGGACCACACTCGACCGTCTCCAGTCTCAGAGGACTCAGAGGGGGACAGACTCCCAGATAGGCTCTGGGATGGTCCACCTGGAGGCGTCCTTGAGGAGGACACCCTGACCTGTAGCCCCAACACCAACAGCGCTAAAACCACTAAAAAGCAAGAGGAGTCCAACTATCCAGCCACCACAGGCTCACCATGCTGGAGACGGAAAAAAACGAACATCCAATTATAGCCTATATTTGTAGGGTTTAAACATCAGAATGATGACGCAAAAAAACCCAAAGTGGGACGCGGGCACGCGGCGCGCGTCACCCAGGTACAGGTGCGCGCACTGACGCACGGTCCCAGGTATGCGGGGGCGCGCGGTCTGAAGACCCGCTGTCAGACCCGCGCACAGTGGCTCCATTCAGCATGCGCAGAGGGGGGGAGAGAGAGAGAGAGAGAGAGGGAGGGAGGGGGGGGGGGGGAATGTTGTGTTTAACCAGGGTTTAGACAGACTGCTCTTTGAGGAGAAGTCCGCTTTGAAAAGGAGGTCGCGGAGCATCCGTGTCATGATGAGAAGAAGATGAGGAGGCCGTCTCTCTCCTCCTCCTCCTCGGAGTCCAACACGGCCTCCAGAAATTCACCCGCTCATCATCATCTCTCACCCTCAACACGCACATCACTGTAGGCCGTGGACAAACCGCAGCACTGTTGAAAGTGTCTGGGAGTGAACGGCAAAGCGCGCGCACACTTTGGGACGAAATTGGGAAACGACCGTGCGTATTTTACGCATGGTGCGGTTTTGGTGAACGGGGGGGGGGGGGGGGGGGGGGGGGGGGGGGGTGGCGAAACGTGATTTCTGTAATTAAAGTGACAGTTTGGGCCAAACACACTTCATCTCTCAGGTTATCCGGGATCAGAGAGCAGAGAGCAGGACGAGGTGTCCATACAGAGAGCAGGACGAGGTGTCCATACGGAGAGCAGGACGAGGTGTCCATGCAGAGAGCAGGACGAGGTGTCCATACGGAGAGCAGGACGAGGTGTCCATACAGAGAGCAGGACGAGGTGTCCATACGGAGAGCAGGACGAGGTGTCCATACGGAGAGCAGGACGAGGTGTCCATACAGAGAGCAGGACGAGGTGTCCATACAGAGAGCAGGACGAGGTGTCCATACAGAGGCGCATTCACATGAGCGCGTTTCCACACCCAGCCTGGATCTGGAAAAAAAAAATCCATAGCTTGCAGACGCATAAACCCAAACAGTACTAGTACTACATACCCAAACCCACACAGTACAGACCCAAGCCCACACAGTACTGTACAGACCGGCGGACACACCACGCATTCACCCTCACACCGCCGCATAGTAACCTATTCATAAAGGGCAGAAATGTCCTCGGTTTCCGCCTCCAAAATACACACGGCAGCAGACGGAAATCACCTCCTCGATCTAAAGACATAGAGGGGCCTGAGGCGACTGGAGCGGTTTAAACCAGGCCTATAGACTATAGGCCTAATTGATAGGCCTAATTGATAGGCCTAATTGATAGGCCTAATTGATAAGCAATTAGGCCTCATTTAATATTGGTGTTCTTTGAATTCTGAACCTGTGCGTTTTAGGAGTTTTTGCAGTGTTGCAAATGGTGGAACAGAAATCACTGAAACTAATGAAAAAGGGCCAACGACCTTTTAAAAAACCACACCCCTCTTAAAGTAGCCGGATCAATACACTTTTAATGAAGTCGTTTTTAGTGAAGTCTTTTTAAAATAATATGCGTCTTTTGGCTAAACAGTTTTTTTTAAAGAGTAGGCCTGTGTCTGTGAGTCAGGAATGAGGCAGGTTAGGTGACCACCACCTGGATGAATGGCGCCTCTGTTGTGCGGACGAGCCGCCTGGCGGCCGGACGGGGAACTGCAGCTCGTTCCCCCACAGCTTATAGAGACATTATACATGGACAGTATACATGGACATTATACATGGACATTATACATGGACATCACTGCTTCAACACAACACGTCAAGTCCATAAAGGCGTCAAGTCAGCACATCTCACTAGAAAACATAGGTAGACCTATCGGCTCACACATCTTGACATGGACCAAGGTCTGGCTGAATGTGTTGCATCCAAACGATATATATATATATATATATATATATATATATATATATATATATATATATATATATATATATATATATATATATATATATATATATATATATATATATATAGGGTTTCATCTCGGTCCTCATCCGAGCAGACTGGTGGACTCGTTATGGTCCCCATGATAAACTAGTACCTCCTGAGAGAGAGGTGTCTGATGCGACGGTGTGTGTGTGTGTGTGTGTGTGTGTGTGAGGGAGGGGGGGTACAGGCTACTCTGGTAAACATCAGATCACACGACATTCCCATCATGTTACCCTGCAGTCGCCATACGGCCACTTTACTCAGTACTACTACAGTCCGCACGCTGTGTCCCCGTCTAACACATTATTATTATTATTATTATTATTATTATTATTATTACTACTACATATAATGTACACATGTACACAAATATAACTACACATTCTCTCCTTGTGGGACAGAGGAGCTGCGAGGGAGCCGCGGCTCCTCCATCAGCACCGTCCTACCCCACACCACCCAATGAGGAGGCGCAGGCGCATCCGTGCGTAACTCCAAACCACCCGTCTCACCTGGGGGTGAGGGGGGCTGAGGGAGGGGTGAGGAGGGTGGGGGCCGGGTGATGTCCGCTGTCACCCTCTCACACATGTGTCACCACAGAACCAGCGGGGTCGAAAAAGTAACTTTAAAAAAAAAGAAAGTGTTTCAAGGAGGACGAGTCCGCACATTCCTGGCATGTCGGAGTCGCTGGGCTCCTCAGCACCTGCCTCAACACGAGGCTGTGCGCCGAGACACGGAGATAGATAAATAAAGATAAGTAAACTGAATCCTAACTTCAGACAGCTTTGTCTTCAAGCCCTTCAAGTTACACGACACGAACGTTTCCCAACCCACCTCAAACTGCTGTTAACAAGAGCAAGTGTCTTAATAAAACGAACAACTCCACTGCCATCAGCCCCAACATCATCATCTCTATCATCACCATCATCCGCAGCTTCATCATCATCAGCATCACCACCATCATCAGCAGCATCAGTATCAGCTTCAGCATCATCAGCATCAGCATCTTACCTGCCCGTGCGGCGGGCGCCTGGAACAGCGCGAGCGTCAAGGTGAGCAGCGCGAGGGACGGCAGGTCCGCGCGCCACGGCCTCCGCTTCTTCCTGAGGGCGCAGTCGTGAATATCCATAGCGGCGCCGCGGGACGAGCTGCTGTGGGGCCGCCGGCCTGGGAGACGTGGGTACAGTGTGTGGGGGGAGGGGGGAGAGACGCAGGAGAGGAAGGTTATCCTCTCAAGAAAGCCAGTGGACGACGCGGATCCGACTGATGAGCCTTTCTGTGAGGCGAGGAGGGGAAAAAAATAACCCAACCCCAACCCCAAGGCACGCCTCTGGAGACGTCTGCAGCTCCCCCGCCGACACGCTCCCGATGAATAAAGCTATGGCCGCGTAAAAGAGGACGACTATAGGACTATAAGAGGGTCAGGGCTGATAAATATAGGGTCTCTCTCTTTTTTCTTTTCTTTTTTTTTAACCTTGAAGCCCGTAACGCGGGAGCCCCATCGGATCAGACTGGACGTGGAAGAGCAGAGGCACGAGACCGCTCCCTCTCTTTCTCTCTCCCCTGCTTTACTTTCTCCCACTAAAAGTGAGATGACCCGGGTATGTGTGTGTGTAGAGAGAGAGAGAGAGAGAGAGAGAGAGAGAGAGAGAGAGAGAGAGAGAGAGAGAGAGAGAGAGAGAGAGAGGGGGGGGAGAGGTGGCACAGGGGAAAGAGGGAGGGAGAGTCCGTGCGTAATTGCGCACAGGGCGCACGTAGCCTATACGTGCGCGAGGGCGCAAAGCGGAGACGGCAGACCGCGGGTTTTTACTCATATGCAAATTCTCTCCACTTCACAAAAACAATGGACGCCTCTTATTCATTAATTCGTGGCTCTTTTCTTTTCTTTTATATGTTGGGCGCAAGCATCCGTGACAGTCCCGTCGGTCCAGAGGCTCGACAGAGAGACAGAGAGGGGGGCTTCGGCAGCCAATCACCCTGCCGTCCGCACTTATAGCCACGCCCCTCCGAAGCACCTCTCCCGCTCCTGATTGGTTGCCCCCCTCCCCACGTTGTCCGGTCTGGAGCCCAGGTGCGACCCGGGGACCGAGGAAGGGGCTGATATACTGACGATGAAAGGAGAGCTGTCTGAAAGACTCCTAATGAGGTTCTGGAAACACCAGGACCACTTGGTGTAAATGGATGAACCAGGAGATGAACCAGGAGATGAACCAGGAGATGAACCAAGAGATGAACCAAGAGATGAACCAGGAGATGAACCAAGAGATGAACCAAGAGATGAACCAGGAGATGAACCAAGAGATGAACCAAGAGATGAACCAAGAGATGAACCAGGAGATGAACCAAGAGATGAACCAAGGAGAAGGCAGACATTAAAAGGGATATAGGTCTAGGCCTATAGGGGTTAACTGACCAAACTAAATTAGATTAGATTAGATTGGGTTAGACTCTCTAAAGTGCAATACAGCGAAACACAACTGTGCCAAGCATAACATACAGGTACACATATACATAACGTTTATGTATATATATCTATATACATAACATAACATATATATATATATATATATATATATATATATATATATATATATACACACACACACACACACACACACACACACACACACAGTATAAGAGTATATGTAGGAATGGGTAATACAGTGAGTATATTTTAGTTCTATGGTTCTGTAGTTTCTTTGTTTCTCTGTGTTCCTGTGGTTCAGTATATAGTTTCTATGTTTAAATGGTTAGTTCAGTTGGCTTTATGTCTATGGTTTAGTTCTACGGTTTAGTTTTACAGTTTAGTTCTATGGTTTAGTTTTACAGTTTAGTTCTACGGTTTAGTTTTACGGTTTAGTTCTACAGTTTAGTTTTACGGTTTAGTTCTACAGTTTAGTTTTACGGTTTAGTTCTACGGTTTAGTTCTATAATTTAGTTCTATGGTTTAGTTTTACAGTTTAGTTCTACAGTTTAGTTTTACAGTTTAGCTCTACGGTTTAGTTTTACAGTTTAGTTCTACAGTTTAGTTTTACAGTTTAGTTCTATGGTTCAGTTTTACAGTTTAGTTCTACAGTTTAGTTTTACAGTTTAGTTTTATGGTTTAGTTCTACAGTTTAGTTTTATGGTTTAGTTTTACAGTTTAGTTCTACAGTTTAGTTTTACAGTTTAGTTCTATGGTTCAGTTTTACAGTTTAGTTCTACAGTTTAGTTTTACAGTTTTATGGTTTAGTTCTACAGTTTAGTGTTATGGTTTAGTTTTACAGTTTAGTTTTACAGTTTAGTTTTACAGTTTAGTTTTACAGTTTAGTTTTATGGTTTAGTTCTACAGTTTAGTTCTACAGTGTAGTTCTATGGTTTAGTTCTATAGTTTAGTTCTATGGTTTAGTTTTACGGTTTATTTCTACAGTTTAGTTCTACAGTTTAGTTTTACGGTTTAGTTCTACATTTTAGTTCTACAGTTTAGTTTTATGGTTTAGTTCTACAGTTTAGTTTTACAGTTTAGTTCTACAGTTTAGTTCTACAGTGTAGTTCTACAGTTTAGTTTTACAGTTTAGTTCTATGGTTTAGTTCTACGGTTTAGTTCTACAGTTTAGTTCTACGGTTTAGTTCTACAGTTTAGTTTTACAGTTTAGTTTTACAGTTTAGTTCTATGGTTTAGTTCTACAGTTTAGTTCTACAGTTTAGTTTTACGGTTTAGTTCTACGATTTCGTTCTACAGTTTAGTTCTATGGTTCTGTAGTATAAAGTTCCTGTGGTTCTATAGTTTCTATGGTTCTGTAGTATAAAGTTCCTGTGGTTCTATAGTTTCTATGTGTCTATAGTTCTACGGTTCTGTAGTATATAGTTCCTGTGTTTCTATAGTTTCTATGTGTCTATAGTTCTATGGTTCTGTAGTATATAGTTCCTGTGTTTCTATAGTTTCTATGTGTCTATAGTTCTATGGTTCTGTAGTATATATTTCCTGTGGTTCTATAGTTTCTATGTGTCTATAGTTCTACGGTTCTGTAGTATATAGTTCCTGTGTTTCTATAGTTTCTATGTGTCTATAGTTCTATGGTTCAGTCACTTTCCTCGATGCAGGCATCCCCACCAGGCAGTAATTACCCATAATCACCCCTTGATGTTCTGCTCCACTCGCTCTCTTTTTCTCCCTCTCATTTCTACCTCGCTTTATCCTTGAGCCTTTGATTCCTCGAGGTCCGACATACCATCAGACTATGTATTTATAAAGATGTCCGCCGTAAAGCTAGTTTTAACTCTGTCCTGGTGGTTAGGTGGGGGGTTCGACTCCCAGCTGAGAAGTTCTGGGTTCAAACCCCGATGTCCTCAGTCTACCTATAGGCATCCTTGAGCAAGATGCCCCCTAACCCCTACCTGCTCCTTAATGACCTGTCTCTGTACTGTCTAACCCCTACCTGCTCCTTAATGACCTGTCTCTGTACTGTCTAACCCCTACCTGCTCCTTAATGACCTGTCTCTGTACTGTCTAACCCCTACCTGCTCCTTAACGACCTGTCTCTGTACTGTCTAACCCCTACCTGCTCCTTAATGACCTGTCTCTGTACCGTCTAACCCCTACCTGCTCCTTAATGACCTGTCTCTGTACTGTCTAACCCCTACCTGCTCCTTAATGACCTGTCTCTCTACTGTCTAACCACTACCTGCTCCTAATTATGACCTATCTCTGTACTGTCTAACCCCTACCTGCTCCTTAATGACCTGTCTGTACTGTCTAACCCCTACCTGCTCCTTAATGACCCGTCTCTGTACTGTCTAACCCCTACCTGTTCCTTAATGACCTGTCTCTGTACTGTCTAACCCCTACCTGCTCCTTAATGACCTGTCTATGTACTGTCTAACCCCTACCTGCTCCTTAATGACCCGTCTCTGTACTGTCTAACCCCTACCTGCTCCTTAATGACCCATCTCTGTACTGTCTAACCCCTACCTGCTCCTTAATGACCCGTCTCTGTACTGTCTAACCCCTACCTGCTCCTTAATGACCCGTCTCTGTACTGTCTAACCCCTACCTGCTCCTTAATGACCCGTCTCTGTACTGTCTAACCCCTACCTGCTCCTTAATGACCTGTCTCTGTACTGTCTAACCCCTACCTGCCCCCTAGAAAAGTTAAAAATGTGTCTTTACACAGAAAGATCTGTACATTGCTTTCGTCCTCTCAAACAAGCAGCA
>JAOPHQ010003459.1:77500-121415 GCA_030340625.1 Merluccius polli
GAAAGGGACGGAGAGAGGGGGAGAGAGGGGGGAGAGAGGGGGGAGAGAGGGGCGAATAGGTGGACGGATGGCTAGAATGACAGGGAGGATGAATGGAGGAATAGATGGAGGGGATGGGAAGGGGTCTGCCACGCTGGCGACCCACCGGACGCCACGCTACAGCTACAGCCGCGCTACAGCCACGCTACAGCCGCGCTACAGCCGCGCTACAGCCACGCTACAGCGGCGCTACAGCCGCGCTACAGCCATGCTACAGACACGCTACAGCCATGCTACAGACACGCTACAGCCGCGCTACAGCCGCGCTACAGCCGCGCTACTGCCGCGCTACAGCCATGCTACAGCTGCGCTACAGACACGCTACAGCCATGCTACAGACACGCTACAGCCGAGCTACAGCCGTGCTACAGCCGCGCTACAGCCGCGCTACAGCCGCGCTACAGCCGCGCTACAGCCGCGCTACAGCCGCGCTACAGCCGCGCTACAGCCATGCTACAGCCAGGCTACAGCCAGGCTGTCGATGGAAGGGTTTTGCCTTCGCTTGCCATTTGCCTTCGATCGGCAAATGGCAGAACGTGTGGCAAACAGCGCTTCCGTTTGCATAAAGTCGCCAAAGTCACAATTGTTGCTCCACGCCTTTTTACGCCTTTAATGCGGGCTGTCCCATGACCCTTTGCACCATGCGTCCGAGGTTGTGGCCCTAGGACCTGCTCTACCTGACCTCCTGGCTAGGATGGAGAGATGAGAGAGGCGGCGTTAGGACCTGCTCTACCTGACCTCCTGGCTAGGATGGAGAGATGAGAGAGGCGGCGTTAGGACCTGCTCCACCTGACCTCCTGGCTAGGATGGAGAGATGAGAGAGGCGGCGTTAGGACCTGCTCTACCTGACCTCCTGACTAGGATGGAGAGATGAGAGAGGCGGCGTTAGGACCTGCTCCACCTGACCTCCTGGCTAGGATGGAGAGATGAGAGAGGCAGCGTTAGGACCTGCTCTACCTGACCTCCTGGCTAGGATGGAGAGATGAGAGAGGCGGCGTTAGGACCTGCTCTACCTGACCTCCTGGCTAGGATGGAGAGATGAGAGAGGCGGCGTTAGGACCTGCTCCACCTGACCTCCTGGCTAGGATGGAGAGATGAGAGAGGCAGCGTTAGGACCTGCTCTACCTGACCTCCTGGCTAGGATGGAGAGATGAGAGAGGCAGCGTTAGGACCTGCTCTACCTGACCTCCTGGCTAGGATGGAGAGATGAGAGAGGCAGCGTTAGGACCTGCTCTACCTGACCTCCTGACTAGGATGGAGAGATGAGAGAGGCAGCGTTAGGACCTGCTCTACCTGACCTCCTGGCTAGGATGGAGAGATGAGAGAGGCAGCGTTAGGACCTGTTCTACCTGACCTCCTGGCTAGGATGGAGAGATGAGAGAGGCGGCGTTAGGACCTGCTCCACCTGACCTCCTGGCTAGGATGGAGAGATGAGAGGCAGGAGGAGAAGAGATAGAGAGGTGGAGCGATGAGAGGTGGATGAGAGTTGGGCTGCTGCAACTAACGATGCTTTTCGTAGTTGACAAATCTAGCGATAATTTTTACGATGGATTGATGAATCATTTAGTCTAGAAAATGTCATAAATAATAGCAAATGCCATCACAAGTTACCAGAGTCCAAAGTGATGTCATTAATGTGATTAATCGATTAGTCGATCGACATGAGAGATGGAGGGGTGAAGAGGTTGGCGACCCAAAAACATTCCTGACCTTAAAGATGGGGTCACAGAGGAGCCAAAAAAAGGTTTGGGAACCACTTTGTTAACACCATGACACAGACCCTAGAGACCGTTGAGTTTAACAACACCCCCTTGTCCTGCGTTCCTACCTCCCGGCTGGACCAAACTAACCTGACGCCCCCAATGGTTTGTTACACACAACCACCTGGGAAGTCGTCCATGGAAACTGTTGGGGAAAAAAGTATTTCAAAAAATATTTGGCACCTTGGCAGGTGATTGGATGAACCCTCTGTCTATCACAAGCTAACTTCAGCTAATCAGATCAATGAACCGTAAGACGTAGTAAGAGAGCGAAAACATCTTTTCCATTGAGAAAAACTTTGAGTGCCGTTCTTTGCTCTTCTTTCAGTGAAGAAATACTCTCCAGTTCAGATAGAACCGATGCTCTAGCAGCATCTTCGCTAACCTCTATAAGAGCCGCCATTGTTGTTTTTCGAAAACAAACAGTTGCTTCTTCTTCACACCTAAACCTGTAGCCGCCAGTGGTCCCTCATAGGACGCCGATTGGTCCGAACCACTGTGGTTCTGAAGCGTGGACAGACAGCATCAGAATGTGAACTCGCGAGATCCAGACGGACCCACGAGGCTCGGCCCAAACCAGACTGGAGCAACAACTGCTTCCAGAAGAACAAGAGGGAGATTTAGAGACAACGGCAGCCTCGCCGCCTCCTCCTCTAGCGGATGAAAGATGAGACGCCTCAGGTATGTGAAACACGCCGGCGGGTGAATGGATGAATGAACAGAGGGGCGGGTCACATGACCCTGGTCACATGACCTCCCTCCGGAAGCTCCCAGCACCACGCTGGGCCGGACCGGGTCGAGAGGAAGGTCAGCGGGTCGCTTTGGCGTTAGGGTGCCGCCTGATGACCATGAGAACCAACACCCTAACCCAGCTGGGAAAATCCCTTGACCTAACACCTAACTTAACCATCTCTAACCTAATACCTAAACTAACCATCTCTAACCTGATACCTAAACTAACCATCTCTAACCTAATACCTAAACTAACCATCTCTAACCTAATACCTAAACTAACCATCTCTAACCTAATACCTAAACTAACCATCTCTAACCTAATACCTAAACTAACCATCTCTAACCTAACACCTAAACTAACCATCTCTAACCTAATACCTAAACTAACCATCTCTAACCTAATACCTAAACTAACCATCTCTAACCTAACACCTAAACTAACCATCTCTAACCTAACACCTAAACTAACCATCTCTAACATAATACCTAAACTAACCATCTCTAACCTAACACCTAAACTAACCATCTCTACCCTAACACCTAAACTAACCATCTCTAACCTAACACCTAAACTAACCATCTCTAACCTAACACCTAAACTAACCATCTCTAACATAATACCTAAACTAACCATCTCTAACCTAATACCTAAACTAACCATCTCTAACCTAATACCTAAACTAACCATCTCTAACCTAACACCTAACTTAACCATCTCTAACCTAATACCTAAACTAACCATCTCTAACCTGATACCTAAACTAACCATCTCTAACCTAATACCTAAACTAACCATCTCTAACCTAATACCTAAACTAACCATCTCTAACCTAATACCTAAACTAACCATCTCTAACCTAATACCTAAACTAACCATCTCTAACCTAATGCCTAAACTAACCATCTCTAACATAACACCTAAACTAACCATCTCTAACCTAACACCTAAACTAACCATCTCTAACCTAACACCTAAACTAACCATCTCTACCCTAACACCTAAACTAACCATCTCTAACCTAACACCTAAACTAACCATCTCTAACCTAACACCTAAACTAACCATCTCTAACATAATACCTAAACTAACCATCTCTAACCTAATACCTAAACTAACCATCTCTAACCTAATACCTAAACTAACCATCTCTAACCTAACACCTAACTTAACCATCTCTAACCTAATACCTAAACTAACCATCTCTAACCTAACACCTAAACTAACCATCTCTAACCTAATACCTAAACTAACCATCTCTAACCTAATACCTAAACTAACCATCTCTAACCTAACACCTAACTTAACCATCTCTAACCTAATACCTAAACTAACCATCTCGAACATAACACCTGAACAAACCATCTCTAACCTAACACCTAAACTAACCATCTCTAACCTAACACCTAAACTAACCATCTCTAACCTAACACCTAAACTAACCATCTCTAACCTAACACCTAACTTAACCATATCTAACCTAACACCTAAACTAACCATCTCTAACCTAACACCTAAACTAGCCATCTCTAACCTAATACCTAAACTAACCATCTCTAACCTGATACCTAAACTAACCATCTCTAACCTAATACCTAAACTAACCATCTCTAACCTAAAACCTAAACTAACCATCTCTAACCTAACACCTAAACTAACCATCTCTAACCTAACACCTAAACTAACCATCTCTACCCTAACACCTAAACTAACCATGTCTAACCTAACACCTAAACTAACCATCTCTAACCTAACACCTAACTTAACCATATCTAACCTAACACCTAAACTAACCATCTCTAACCTAACACCTAAACTAGCCATCTCTAACCTAATACCTAAACTAACCATCTCTAACCTGATACCTAAACTAACCATCTCTAACCTAATACCTAAACTAACCATCTCTAACCTAATACCTAAACTAACCATCTCTAACCTAACACCTAACTTAACCATCTCTAACCTAATACCTACACTAACCATCTCTAACCTGATACCTAAACTAACCATCTCTAACCTAATACCTAAACTCACCATCTCTAACCTAATACCTAAACTAACCATCTCTAACCTAATACCTAAACTAACCGTCTCTAACCTAACACCTAACTTAACCATCTCTAACCTAATACCTAAACTAACCATCTCGAACATAACACCTGAACTAACCATCTCTAACCTAACACCTAAACTAACCATCTCTAACCTAACACCTAAACTAACCATCTCTAACCTAACACCTAAACTAACCATCTCTAACCTAACACCTAACTTAACCATCTCTAACCTAACACCTAAACTAACCATCTCTAACCTAACACCTAAACTAGCCATCTCTAACGTAATACCTAAACTAACCATCTCTAACCTAATACCTAAACTAACCATCTCTAACCTAATACCTAAACTAACCATCTCTAACCTAACACCTAAACTAACCATCTCTAACCTAACACCTAAACTAACCATCTCTAACCTAATACCTAAACTAACCATCTCTAACCTAACACCTAAACTAACCATCTCTAACCTAATACCTAAACTAACCATCTCTAACCTAATACCTAAACTAACTATCTCTAACCTAATACCTAAACTAACCATCTCTAACCTAACACCTAAACTAACCATCTCTAACCTAATACCTAAACTAACCATCTCTAACCTAACACCTAAACTAACCATCTCTAACCTAATACCTAAACTAACCATCTCTAACCTAATACCTAAACTAACCATTTCTAACCTAATACCTAAACTAACCATCTCTAACCTAACACCTAAACTAACCATCTCTAACCTAATACCTAAACTATCCATCTCTAACCTAATACCTAAACTAACCATCTCTAACCTAATACCTAAACTAACCATCTCTAACCTAACACCTAAACTAACCATCTCTAACCTAACACCTAAACTAACCATCTCCAACCTAACACCTAAACTAATCATCTCTAACCTAACACCTAAACTAACCATCTCTAACCTAACACCTAAACTAACCATCTCTAACCTAATACCTAAACTAACCATCTCTAACCTAACACCTAAACTAACCATCTCTAACCTAACACCTAAACTTACCATCTCTAACCTAACACCTAAACTAACCATCTCTAACCTAATACCTAAACTAACCATCTCTAACCTAACACCTAAACTAACCATCTCTAACCTAACACCTAAACTAACCATCTCTAACCTAATACCTAAACTAACCATTTCTAACCTAATACCTAAACTAACCATCTCTAACCTAACACCTAAACTAACCATCTCTAATCTAATACCTAAACTATCCATCTCTAACCTAATACCTAAACTAACCATCTCTAACCTAATACCTAAACTAACCATCTCTAACCTAACACCTAAACTAACCATCTCTAACCTAACACCTAAACTAACCATCTCCAACCTAACACCTAAACTAACCATCTCTAACCTAACACCTAAACTAACCATCTCTAACCTAACACCTAAACTAACCATCTCTAACCTAATACCTAAACTAACCATCTCTAACCTAATACCTAAACTAACCATCTCTAACCTAACACCTAAACTAACCATCTCTAACCTAACGCCTAAACTAACCATCTCTAACCTAATACCTAAACTAACCATCTCTAACCTAACACCTAAACTAACCATCTCTAACCTAATACCTAAACTAACCATCTCTAACCTAACACCTAAACTAACCATCTCTAACCTAACACCTAAACTAACCATCTCTACCCTAACACCTAAACTAACCATCTCTAACCTAACACCTAAACTAACCATCTCTAACCTAACACCTAAACTAACCATCTCTAACCTAACACCTAAACTAGCCATCTCTAACCTAATACCTAAACTAACCATCTCTAACCTGATACCTAAACTAACCATCTCTAACCTAATACCTGGACCCAGAGAGGTGCATGCTGGGAGCTCCAGTATGAGGTCGTCGGGGTCAGGGTGGAATGTACCACCAAGGTGTTGAGGGAGGGGGGGCACGGTGGGAGGAGGAGGTGGGGGGGGGGGGGGGGGTGAGGAGGGGACAGAAGAGCCTTTTATGAGACAGGAAGCTGCAGAGAACCACCTCTCTCTATCAGACTTTCTATATCACTCTTTCTACATCACTTTCTATATCAGACTTTCTCTCTCACACACACACACACACACACACACACACACACACACACACACACACACACACACACACACACACACACACACACACACACACACACACACACACACACACACACACACACACACACACCTTGGTCAGGCAGTCCCCATCAGTCTGAGCGGGGAACCGAAACCACGGCTCACAGCTCCTACCTGCTGGGAGGAGGTGAAGGTTCCTATAGTAACCAAGGAGAGGAAACGAACATGAGGAGAGGAGGAAGAGTTGAGGATGAGTTGGGAGGAGTGGGAGGGAGGTAGGAGGGGTTGCGAGGAGGTAGGAGAGAGGAGGAGGAGTGGAGGTAGGAGAGAGGATGAGAGGAGGTCTGCTTGTAATACTGTGTCACTTATGGCACCCATTGCACTAACCATCCCTGGAAGGAGGGATCCCCACTCTGCTGCTTCTCCAGGTTCCTGATAATCCAGGGAGGTTTTCCTCACCCTCTAGGGGGGGGTTGGGGTTAGGGGGTGGGGGGGGGGGGGGGGAGGGTTGTAAATATATGACCTGTGAAGCCCTTTGAGACTGTAACTGTGATTAAGGGCTATACAAATAAAATTGACTTGACTTGCGGTAGGAGACAGGAGGAAAGGAGACAGGAGTAGAGGAGGTAGGAGTTGGAGAGGAGACAGGAGTAGAGGAGGTAGGAGTTGGAGAGGAGACAGGAGGAGAGGGGAGACACAAGCAGAGGAGGGATGAGACATGGAAGGAGAGGAGGAAATACAGTACATGGCAAGTCTGGATAAATAGCATGCATCTAGCATGGATCTCAGACAGACACAGAGAGAGACACAGAGAGAGAGACCATTGGGGAGTTCAGGTGAGATGGCGTGAGAAAGGGGAGAGAGGGGAGGAGGAGGAGGGAGAGGCTAGAAAGGGGCCTGAGAGAAGAGAGACAATAAGTGGAGACATTGAGAGCGAGAGAGAGAGAGACTGTGGGCTGAACGAGGTCGGTTGAGGAGCAGGTATCGTCTGCTGCTCCCAGCTCACAGGAACCTAACCGCTATTCACACACTGCCTGCCGCCGCTCCACCTCAGGGGTCACATTTCACCAACACTTAAACTCGAAAAGGTATCTAATGTAGCCTATGAAGAAGTCTGTCCCCCCCCCCCCCCCCTCCCCCCCCAACAAAAACCCACTTCTGACTTAAGTATAAACTCAGCTTCATTATTTACACACACACACACACACACACACACACACACACACACACACACACACACACACACACACACACACACACACACACACACACACACACACACACACACACACAGGTGAGGCGGGGGTCAGCAGAAAACTAAAAAAAAAAACTGTGGAGGTTTATTATTGGCTGCGGGCAGGAAAGGCTCAACCGGACAACCCTCACCTCCACCCCGGGGACAGACGCCTGCTGGGCGGGCAGCAGCGGGCGGCTGGCACCGCTGGTGTGGAGGACAAGCGCGCCGCGCGCCCTCTAGTGGCGGCGGGGAGGACGTGCGCCGGGAGCGGTCACTCCGAGCCCGGGGGTCCTGCCGGACTAACGGCCTCACCTCGCTCCCCTCCCGGCGCTAGGTGGAGGGAGAGCAACCCCAGCTAACATAATGTCCCTGTGGTAGACTTCGTCTTCACATTATCCCATGTGGGATCAATACAGATAAGACAACATAAACTGATACTTATCTTAATTGGAATTTGACGCATGTAATAATTAGCATTAACTTACCTGTGCTGATGCACATCAGTCTGAGGTGTATCAGAGTACACACGCACGCACACGCACACACACACCTGTGTTGAATACTCAATTCTGATAAATTACGGCATTTGACGGTGTGTTATTTCTAATTATACCATGGTCGGCGTGAATACTCGATTCTGATTGGCTGGCGGGTGTAGGTTAAAAAGTGTTAATGTACACCTAGGAAAGACGTTGACGCTATGGAGACGCTATGGCCACGTTGCTTGGCAACGCCTTTATTAAATAGTACGCTCGACTTGTAAAAATAAAAAAAAAACTCACGATTTTAACTCTAAAACACATTAAAGTATTATTAATTGATTAAATACTTCTTTCTTTCGTAAGAGATTACCATCGTATAAGCGAGATAATGCCCTTGGAGGTGTCCATTAATAGAAATTAATAGACTTCGCGGAAGCAACCGTCCGACGCGAACTCGGCGTCGTCCATTCATTTCTGTTATACCATGGTCTGGTGAATACTCGACTCTGATTGGCTGGAGGGTGGAGGTTAAAAAGTGTTAACGTACACCTAGGAAAGACGTTGACGCTATGAAGACGCTATGGCCACGTTGCTTGGCAACGCCTGCATACGGGAGATAAATAGTCCGCTTGACATGTAAAAAATAAATAAACCTCACGATTTTAACTCTAAAACACATTAAAGTATTATTAATTGATTAAACATTTCTTTCTTTCGTAAGTGACCATGGTATAAGCGGGATAATGCCCTTCGAGGTGTCCATTAACAGAAATGAATGGACTTCGCGGAAGCACGCTGGCACGGTTCACGCCTCCGCGTCGTCCATTAATTTCCTGTTAATGGACCCCTCGTCGGGCATTATCCCTTACGTATACGATATTTGACGGACAGTACGGTTGTATCGTATCTTAATATTGCAATAGCTTACTTTGAATGTGTGAATAGGAAACTTTAATATCCAAGGTCTCGGATATTGAAAGCTGGTTTGGATTTGACAGTTGTGATTTTGTGAACACCGACCAATAAAGAGGACCAGACACCAGCGCTTACAGTATTAAAACTTTTACTCAGACATGACAAACAAACAAAAACAAGAAGATTTTAGAACGAAAAAGAAAGAAAAGCAATCGTCCTTTCATATCCGAGAAGGAGCACACATAAAGTCAATGGTCTCAGCTCGGACGCAGGAGTGGGACACAAGACGGACAGAAAGAAAGTGTCAAAAAAAATGAGGAACAGTGAATATTTCCTGACGTAACAGTTCTCCAAAATGGAGGCTGGAGGCAGTTCAACAACAGAGAACCAAGCAGTTAGGGCATCCATCAGTTGTTTTCTTTCAGGTGAAGTGATCCAGAAAGTTTTAACTCTACAATACCTGTTTTTTGGAAATGATTATTCATTGTCAAAAAATAAAACGCATGGAAAAATGAACCATATGACCTCTCTCTCCCTCCATCTCTATGCCACCCATCTCTCTCTCTCCCCCCTAAAGTCGAAGGACACTGGTGGCTGTGTGTGGAGAAGGGACCCCAACCCACAGCAGGGTGTAGTTCCTGCTCCGCCCTCCAGATGTGAGCAACACATCGTCGTTTCTGCTCAGAGACTTCGCCAGTCACCCCGGGCCCCACAGGAGCTTTCAATGATACACATACCATGACCAGCCTTGTGGCAGTTGAGACTCAGACCCCCTGCACCTAGACCTAGCCGCAAGCACCGAGACCCAGCCTGAAGCACCTAGACCCAGGCCTCAAGAACAGAGACCCTAGCCTCTAGCACCGAGACCCAGCCTGAAGCACCTAGACCGAGCCTCAAGAACAGAGACCCTAGCCTCTAGCACCGAGACCCAGCCTGAAGCACCTAGACCGAGCCTCAAGAACAGAGACCCTAGCCTCTAGCACCGAGACCCAGCCTGAAGCACCTAGACCCAGGCCTCAAGAACAGAGACACAGGCCCCAAGCACAGAGAGCTCTGGGGGGTTGCTGGTTTGATTCCCCTGTAAAAAAGTGCAGAGGGGCCCTTGCGCAAGGCAGCTAAGCGCTCGACGCTCCAGGGGAGCTGGTCAACACCACCAACGGCGTGTGGATGTGCCGGATTGATCACAAGGTTGCTGGATGTCCCAGCATGCAACAAGGTTATGATGGTACATGGTGCACCGAGAGCCATGCTGCGGGGGTTGGGGGGGGATACAAAGTTTAACAAGTTTCTGATTCTAATGAGTTAATCATCACAGCCCTAACTCTTAAGGCTGTGATGATAAACTCTCGTTGTCTAAATGAAAGTGATCTCCATAAGTAACAAAGACGGCGTTGAGAACGCGGTCAACACAGCCGGCCTCACGTGGTAACCACGGTAACCGGGACTGGCTCCACCCACGGCATCGAGCACGGGTAAGCCGCGCACGCACACACACACACACACACACACACACACACACACACACACACACACACACACACACACACACACACACACACACACACACACACACACACACACACACACACACACACACACACACACACACACAGCAGTTCCATCAGAATTTACTACAACCTACTTTTCAAATAGGCGCCATGAGGTCCATTCCTCTACAATCCTGCTCTCGTGTGTAAAGCAAAATACTGAAGCCAGTATAGGGAGCCAAGCCGAGAAGTGAAAGCCGACAAAGGGTTCAGACCACAGCAGCGGTTCCGGTCGGATCACATCTCCAACAGGAAGCAGTCAAAGGGACACCGACCACACAGGCCGCCATCTTAATACACGCACCACGACAGCCAATCCCAGAAGGCCAAGGGACCACGTTTTAAAAACACTTGGTGCAAATCGCTCAATTTGAACCGTCAGCCAGACGGGACGCTGCTACATCCACCTAGCCCAACCTGGCATACGGAGACCTTGGGTCTATACGCTTTGTTATGCTGGGAAAGCTTCAGCGTCTATCAAACTTGTTTTATTCATATCCAATATGACACGAAACAATCTTGTTTCCAAATAATTTCTAAATCCTGAAAATGTAATTTGGGTGATTAACAGTTTTTATCTTTAAAAACCAACATCAATAAAATAACACTAAAATGGCGTCTCGTCATCTTGTAGACACGCATAATCTAATCAAGGAGCAAACAGCCTGGTCTTAAAAGGTCTCACCCAATCAAATACCCTTCACCCCTTCACCTAGCCTCCTCCCACCTCAAACAGCATGCTGGCATGTCATCAGATGTCGAGCCCACATGGAAACACACTGCAGGGCTGGAAAAAAAACCTCTCTCCGTCTTCCTCGTGACTCAACTCAAGATCTGAACAGTAGCATAACGTTGCGCTTTCTGGCAATGACATGCTGCAGACCGAGTGGCCCGTGAAGGACCCTCCGAGACCTTGGGTAAAAAAAGTGATTGAAGCAATATGAACCACTGTGGTCTGTTCAACTGATCCAACCGTATCTAAACCTCTGGAACTACCTGCCAAACGATAAGGAAAGAGGCCGACGTTTCCACCACCAGAACAACACGCAAATACTTCCTGGAGCTGGTGGAAGCAGGAGACCAGCGGCTGGCAAGCTTGTAGACGGCGGTTGTGTCTCATGTCCCACTCAACACCAAGAGAAGGTTGAAGGTGGGGGGGGGGAGAGAGAAACAGACAGAGAGAGAGAGAGAGAGACTGACTTAGTGTCCAAGGAGATCCTCAGACCGTGAGACAGTTCACCAACATTTGCATAAAGAACTTTTCTGACGGCCAAGTTAGGGAAAACATTTTCCAATTAGCAGCAGCAGAGGGCGCAGCTCTACCACCACCCAGCAGGTTCACAAGAGATGTTCTTCTTTCAAGCGGTGAGCTAGGAGGACAGCAGGGAAAACTTCCTTAAGCATCTCAGGTTGACTGGAAACTCATTGTGGATTTCACCTCCAGAAGGGCTGCATTTCACCTGCCCACATTGAGCCATCACAGGGGAGGAACGGTCCACACCAGGCCCCAGTTCCCATCGCTCCCCACATCCACCGGTTCACGTTTGGTTTAGCCCGGGTCAGAGTTCACCTGGGACAAACTCGCCCATTACGTTCATTGCCCAAGTTCTTTGTTAGTTTTCAGGAGTCTGCCTACTTTTAGAGAACATTTTGGCAAAGTATGACCAAAAGACTAAAAAAGAAAAACACGAGGAGACTCATCCCCTCTCTGAGCCATTTCCAAGTTAATATCATCTACAAAGACATAACTTTAGTCAACAACAATGAACAGCAAATTTCCTTTCGTCGGGAGCAGAAATTAAAACGTTTGAAGAGTTCGGATGAGAACGAGCGTGACTGCATAGTGGCAACCAGCCGTGTTCCAGCGCTGAGCTGACTGACTGCCCTTTCCACACACCTTCTCACTATTTACATCCATCCAAAATATGTTTTCACTGTACACAAGCAAGAAGCATCAGGGCAATAAGTGTTGGGAGTGTGGGGGGTGGGGGTGTAGGTGTAGGATTTCCAGTAAAATAATACTAGATTAGGATGACAAAACTCAGCGTTAGCGTTAATATTCACATGTCGCATTGAAATACGTTTAACGTTGGCATCAAAGGGACGCGCCGGTGGGCCAAGCGTTTACAAAGCTGAACGGTTCGGTGACGAGGTCATGACATTATTTTCCCCCCCAATCGTTTCGGTTTCCTAATCCAACCAACGACGCATGCGATCAATCGCATGAGCAGGAGAACGTTTTGGACAGTGAAATAGGAAGGGGGGGGGGGAGTAACCCCGACACGTATTTGTTGAGTCATCATATTTTTTCACGGTGTGGCCATTTAAAAAAAGAAAGAAAAAAAAACTGAATACATTTGTTTGAACACAGTTACAACTCATGAAAGTGCATACATGACCACTGGCATAGAAAGAGAAGGGAATTTAAAAAGAAAATAACAGTTCAATCTTTTGCTCGAGTCATACCTCCTCCCGCCCAGTTTGACCTCAGAAACAACACAATTCAAGTCTAACAAAGCCCGCTGTGCGCATTTGGGTGACGGGGGTGACGGGGGTGTGGGGGGGGGGGGAGGTGAAACTTCAACCCCCTGTCACCACCAACCTGACTTTTTTCCTGGTTTTCAATGCCGTGGATAAAAGCTCTTATCTCATTAGTACAGTACTTCAAAAATGAAACTCAAACAAGTTTCAGCATATATATATATATATATATATATATATATATATATATATAAGACTAAAATATTCAAATGCTTACGGGATTGGATGAAGGGGGGGGGGGGGGGGGGGGGGGGGTAGGGGGCCGGGGCCGTACACTGCACTTCCGATTGGCTCCTTCGGTAACCAATTGGAGGTTGTGCGATGGCAGACAACTTGATTGAAATGCTACGCACCTGATTTTTTTTTTCAAGCTAAAAACCGTACACACACACACAAAAAAAGGAAGAAACCAACAATGTAGCTTGCTGGTGCATAATGCCAACGGGGACATAGAGCTAACAAATCAAACCGAGTGAGTGGCACGGGAGCGTAGCGTTGCTTATGTGGAGGCTAAATAGCTTTAGCTAGGTGGGAACCAGAACGTAAAATAAACTTAAGACGTTAACCGTTGACGTGCTCTCAGTAGGAGACAGTGCTGCCACACTGGCAACCGAGGATGGAAGAGTGTGTGTGTGTGTGTGTGTGTGTGTGTGTGTGTGTTAAGACAGCTTATGGTCTTTCAGAGACAAATGATTTGAGCTTAATTTTGGCATGTTTGTATACAGGTAGAACAACAGTGTGTGTGTGTGTGTGTGTGTGTGTGTGTGTGTGTGAATCCAGGTCTTGTAGAACAGCATGTCCTGCACTAGACACGCGTGTTGGTTCTGACCGGACCGCGTCTAGGCGAACAGACTGGTGGTGCTGTGTGTTGGTTGGTTGTAAACCCCGTCTAGGTGAGCTGGTGGGGGGCTTCCAGCATCTCCATGAGGAAGGTGTCGATGGGGGTGTCACCAATCAGCTTGAAGAAGAACAGGTGCTCCAGGCACTTTAGACCAATGGAACGCAGCGCTGGGAGACGGAGGAGGAGCTTTGCAAACCTGCCATGGGCGAGTGAGAGGAGAAGAGGGCCCGTAAAAAAAGCGATAAAGTTGTAAAAAAGGAGAAACCCACACCAGGAAGGTCGTGAAACATAAATACAAATACGTCTTTTGGTAGCACTTGTATGCTAAGTTCCAGTTTGCTAGCTTCATTGTGCTAGCTCCAGTATGCTAGTTTCCTTACACTAGCTCCGGTATGCTAGCTTCATCATGGGAGCTAGGAGTATTTCAGCTTGCAGTAGTATGTATGTAAGTGTATATTACTACCTGCCCTGCTGGTCGGGGTATTTCTGCTTGCAGTAGGACTCCAGGGAAGCGTAAACCCTCTCTCTCAGCAGCTCCACCTCACTGGGGCTCGACAAGCCCTTGGCATCTACAACACACACACACACACA
The DNA here is from genome assembly GCA_030340625.1 of Merluccius polli. NCBI lineage: Eukaryota > Metazoa > Chordata > Actinopteri > Gadiformes > Merlucciidae > Merluccius > Merluccius polli. Next base: position 92,354 of record JAOPHQ010003459.1, read on the forward strand.
CACACACACACACACACACACACACACACACACACACACACACACACACACACACACACACACACACACACACACACACACACACACACACACACACACACACACACATTTAGAAAAGTGCGATATAAATATGATTAAAAATATTACTATTATATAAATATAGCTATTATCATTATTATTAATACCGATAAAAAAATAGGTGTGTGTGTGCCTGTACATACCTGGGTTGGAGAGGATGATTGTGTGTGTGTGTGTGTGTGTGTGTGTGTGTGTGTGTGTGTGTGTGTGTGTGTGTGTGTGTGTACCTGGGTTGAAGAGGATGATGGCTCGTAGACAGCCCAGCTCTGTCTTGTCCATCTGCATGTCCCTCATCTTACTGACCAGCTCTGTTAGGACTCTATAGAGGAGGACCCAAGGAGAAGAGGGGGAAAGGAGGCGAGGGTAAGGTAGGAGGAGAGGGGAGAGCAAGAGTGAGAGGGGGGGAGGGGAGGAGACAGCAGGAGTGCAGAGGAAGAGAAAGGAGAGGTGGAAGAAAAGAATGGCGAGGAGAGAGAAGGAATGGGGGGAGTGAGGGAAGAGGAGAGAAGCATAAAGGAGATAGGAGGAGAGGGGATGAGTGGAGAGGAGGAGAACAGGGTAGGGGAGAGGAGACAAGAGGAGGAGAGGGTAGGGGATTGGAGGAGGAGATGACCGGAGAGAAGAGAGGAGGAGAGAGTAGGGGGGAGGAGGACAGGGGACAAGAGGAAAGGGGAGGAGACGTGAGGAGAAGAACAGAAGGAGAGGTGGGGAGGGAAGATGAGTTGGTAAGGGGAGAGGAGGGGAGCAGAGTAGAGGAGTAGTGGGAGGAGTTGGGGTTTAAGATAAGGGAAGACAGAAAGATGTCGATTCAGTAAACCTGGTCAAACGAAGTTGACAATCTCAAAAGCAAGAAACATTAAAGAAATAGTTAAATATAAGTGGACTCACTCCTCGCGTACTAGTTCATTAAGCCTAGTGTACGCATCACTTCCTGTACCAATACCAACAGCTGCGTATCCCAGCATGTCCACGTCTCTCTCCCGTTGGTTGGTGAAACTCTCCAGCCACTCAACCGGACAGCTGTCACTCTAAAACCTAATTTGCGGTTGCCGCGCGTGAGCCGGCGTGAACCACAAACGACCGCGGCAAATCGGCGTACGATGCGTCAGGGCCGTGATGACGTCATTTCTGGTCTGTGCCGACTCACAAAGCTCACGCATAGCGACTATGAAATACAACCTTGAGGGGACACAGGATGGGGTCATTAGTGCGGCACACTATCGTAATCCAACACATTAAGTAAACTTCCTCCGCCTGGTTTCGTCGTCTCCTCCTCCAGGTGTCAAGGTACCGACACCAAACCAATGCCAAAATGCCTGGCAGCGTGCCAACATTCAGGTTTCGGGAATTGCGAACCGCTGCCGAGTCATTAACGAAAACATGCGTTTTGCCGATTTGGCAAAAAGGCGTGTCATGCTGCCCCTGCACATCCAAGAAGCAGGAAGTGCAGGTCATGATGTCATCACGGCTAGCCCAGCTTTGAAGGCAAGGGGCCAAATGAAAGAAGGTTTGGAGCAGCCGCTAGGAGAGTGGGGCATCCGGTACCAACAGGCCTACAGGAAGCCACGGAAGAGGTTAGCTAATGTCACCCCTTAGCCAACGTCACAGGTTAGCGAACATCACAAGCCAGCTAACGTCACAGGTTGGCTGACATCACAGGCTAGCTAAAGTCGACAGTTAGCTAATGTCAGCAGTTAGCCCACGTCAGCGGTTAGCAAAGATCACAGATCGGCTAATGTCACATGCTAGCCAGCACCAAATAGTCTTGAGTGTGGTAGCACCGTTACCGCCTGTCACGCCATGGCCTTACAACACCTGGTGGGGTGTGTTTGTGTATGTGTGTGTGTGTGTGTGTGTGTGTGTGTGTGTTTGTATGTGCGGGTGTGTGTGTGTGTGTGTGTGTGTGTGTGTGTGTGTAGTGGCATCATTACCTGTCAAATATGGCCCCAACCTCTGCATTGTGCACACTCTCCCTGTGTGTTCAATCACAACGTGTTATGTTATACAGTGTCAAAGGTCACATAACCCTAACCTAACCTCACTACAGTCACATAACCCTAACCTAACCTCACTACAGTCACATAACCCTAACCTAACCTCACTACAGTCACATAACCCTAACCTAACCTCAATACAGTCACATAACCCTAACCTAACCTCACTACAGTCACATAACCCTAACCTCACTACAGTCACATAACCCTAACCTAACCTCACTACAGTCACATAACCCTAACCTAACCTCACTACAGTCACATAACCCTAACCTAACCTCACTACAGTCACATAACCCTAACCTAACCTCACTACAGTCACATAACCCTAACCTCACTACAGTCACATAACCCTAACCTCACTACAGTCACATAACCCTAACCTAACCTCACTACAGTCACATAACCCTAACCTAACCTCACTACAGTCACATAACCCTAACCTCACTACAGTCACATAACCCTAACCTCACTACAGTCACATAACCCTAACCTCACTACAGTCACATAACCCTAACCTCACTACAGTCACATAACCCTAACCTAACCTCACTACAGTCACATAACCCTAACCTAACCTCACTACAGTCACATAACCCTAACCTAACCTCACTACAGTCACATAACCCTAACCTAACCTCACTACAGTCACATAACCCTAACCTAACCTCACTACAGTCACATAACCCTAACCTAACCTCACTACAGTCACATAACCCTACCCTCATTAGAGTCACATGGTCTGACCTAGCAGGGGGATCCAGCTCTACTTTCTACTGGTCTGGCCTAGCAGGGTGATCAGCTCTACTTTCTACTGGTCTGGCCCTTCAGGGTAATCCAGCTCTGGTCTCTAATGGTCTAACCTAGCAGGGTGATCCAGCTCTGGTCTCTATTGGTCTGACCTAGCAGGGAGATCCAGCTCTTTCTATTGGTCTGACCTAGCAGGGTGATCCAGCTCTGGTCTCTAATGGTCTAACCTAGCAGGGTGATCCAGCTCTGCTCTCTACTGGTCTGACCTAGCAGGGTGATCCAGCTCTGCTCTCTACTGGTCTGGCCTGGTAGGTCATTTTCAGCATATTTCAGGTTTGGATAATATGACTTAGTTTAATTGCTTTTGAGCAACGCCTGAGATTTGGAGTACTTTTTTTGTGTACGTGACCAATTTTGTAAGTGTTAAGTGGTTTAAAATGTACCTAATTATTATTTTACAATAAAATCACACTTTAAACTTAAAGCAAGCTGAATCCATGTAGCTGTGTTAAATACTGGCCATAAGTGGTACTGCATGTAGCTCTTTTTGTTCTCCATCCATGGCCTGTTTTCAGGTCGATGCCTACGATGAGAGCTACTGTTCAGGCCAGCCTGGTGAGCCATGCAGCTTTCTGTGAGGTTCAGCCCAGCGACACCCTGCCCTGCTGCACCAACAGGGTGGAGATTATGGTTGGGCAGATTGTTTTAGCGGTAAAGAACAGCAAAGCATTAGCAAAATATTATGCGTGAAAATTGTTAGCGGGTAAAACAGTTAGGCTGATAATTAGAGAAGCACAATTTTTCTTTTTTGCATTGATCTCAATTATTGATCAACGCAGTGTAATATTATTGTGAGGGACTGTATTCGGACAAATAAATGGTTTTGGGAAATGATCATAATTTTGAGAAACTTTGCTGCTAATCGGACAGGAACCTGAAGATGTGAAGAAGAGAAGATATTTGAATGGGCATCCATTTGTTGCAAACCTTGCTAGCCTAGCGTACCATTAGCTGCGTATGTGTGTGCGTGTATGTGTGTGTGTGTTCTAGTAGACGTCTACAGAGGTTGTGGTAAAAGGCCATTGTGTGTGTGTGTGTGTGTGTGTGTGTGTGTGTGTGTGTGTGTGTGTGTGTGTGTGTGTGTGTGTGTGTAGCATTAGTCACCCGCATGTCCGGCATGCGCTGTAACCAGCACGCATTTGTAAAGCAGTGACAGTCTCTTAGCCAATCAGAGCCCACCTAGAATGCAGCCGCAGCCAATCAGAGGTGAAGACAAAGCACGACTTCCTGAAACCTCAACCAATGGCTTTGACCGGCCAAACGTGTGTGTGACCGATGACATCCACTGAACCAAGCAAACCAGGGAAGGAAACAGCAGTGTGTGTTTGTGTTACAGAAGGACATACTTGTGTTCTGTACATTAGTATTGGACAGGAAGCGGTGTGTGTGTATGTGCTACCTGTCAAAGATGGCCCCAACCCCTGCACTGTGTGCACTGTTTCTGTGCACGTGAAGGCCGGTGGCCAATAGGATGCCGTCCTTCACGGAGATGGAGCGATGGGAGAAGGAGGCGATCAGCAGCTCATTCCAGCCTGGACAGACACAAACACACACATAGACACACACACACACGATGTGTGTGATGTATAAGTGTGTTTTCGTTTTCTTTGTATGTTCTAAGTGTGTGAAGTGTGTGAATGTTAATGTTTTGTGAATGTTACTGTTTTGTGAGTGTGTTTAATGCATTGCGTGTGTATCTCCTTACGTACCAGTGTTTGCCGTTATTGTATTGTGTGCGTGTGTGTGTACTAGCACTAAGCAGGATGACCTGGTCTTGTGTGTATGTGTGTGTGTGTGTGTGTGTGTGTGTGTGTGTGTGTGTGTGTGTGTGTGTGTGTGTGTGTGCGTACCAGCCCTCAGCAGGATGACCTGGTCGTCCATAGAGAGCTCGGAGAAGTGTGGGATCCTCTTGGCCCACTCCACCAGCGTGAACAGCTGCTTGTCGGCCGCCTGGCAGATGTTGGTGACCGGGTCGTTGGGCTGGGGGGGGCACCGGGACGGGACATTAAAAGGAGAGCTTCGGGATTGTTCAACCTAGACCCTATACACACACACACACACACACAAACACACACACGATAACTAGTACTAGATGGAGTAAGGAGAAGGAGAGACTCACGGAGCTCCCTCCAGAGGAGCCATCGGCGTGGAGCTCAGTCTTCTGCTCTACTGCCATCTCCGCCTCCAGGATCTTCTCCACGGGCATCTCCTCGTTGACCGCACTGGAGGACTCAACCTCCCCCTCACGCTCCTTGTTTCTCTGCCGCTCCTCCTGCACCGCTGGGGGAGGAGAGAGGAGGTGGGAGGGAGGAGAGAGGAGAGAGGAGAGAGAGGGTGAGGGGGGTTGGAGGAGGAGTGGGAAGGAGAGAGATGGGGGGGGAGAGAGAGAGGGAGGGAGGATAGAGGGAGAGTGAGGGAGCGGAGAGGAGGGATGAGAGGTGCAGAAAGGAGGAGGAGAGAGGAGGGATGAGGTGGCAAGAGGAGAAGGGAGGAGGAAAGTTGGAGGGAGAGAAGGGAGGAAGAGAGCAAGAGAGAGGGGAGAGGACAGGAGGAGAGGTGTTCAGAGAAAGAAAGAGAGTCCAGATGGAGGGATGAAAGGAGGAGAGATGGAAAATGCCAAGAGAGAAAACGGCGGGACAAATGAAGAGAAGAAATGGGAGGAGCCCCAACGAAGGAGGAGTGAGAAGTGATTGCATGACAGGAGGTGAAGTTAAAATGATGGCAAAGGAGGAATGGGAGGGAAGGACAAGAGAAGAAGAGGTGGTTAGTTGGAAGTCTTTATCACTCAGATCTGCTTTTATTCAAGTACACAGAAAATCCACCCTAAAGGCCAATATAATACTTCTTTTTATATATATATATAATACTTCTGCCTCAAATAACCGCCGTAGTTACACTGTGGATGATGTAGTCAAGCAAAAGTTACTAACTCAGGAAAGTCTGGTGGCCTTTATTGAAAATGTGTTGTACAAATGAACATATATGCCAACCTTCTCCACTAGCCTGTTGTAAATGAAGGGGAAAGCGTGACAGGAAAGACGAAGCTGGCCGTCCACCGCCATGATGTGTAGATTTACATTTTTGGAGGATAGGTGTGTGTAACCTACGGCTACAGTCTCTGTGGGCTACGCCGGGAGAGACCCATGGCGTAGCTACGGCTGAAGTATAAGTTAAGTATAAGTATAATAATGATTTATTTACTTCTTATTAATGACACGACGCAGCACAGAAGTGGACCATAAATATAACACATAATATAATATATATATTATATATAATATAACTCACGCCTTAAAGAGGAGAATGAACTGTAAATTAAAGGTAAACAAATGTTACACTTTCTCCTTATCCAACACCCTCAAAGGAGTATAAACTGGAAATGAAACGTTTCAAATAAACGTAAGAAGCACTTACTCCTTATCCAAGTGTCCTTAAATAAGTCGTTTCCTAAATGAACAACACCTAACGCTGAAAATTAAACCACATGACCTCTTGTGTAACTCAACTATATTCAGTGTTTCTGATTGGGTGAAATGAGTGCAGGCTGATGTCATGTCCAATGGACCTTAATCAACTAGCCGCCATCTTGGTTCCACCTTGGCTATAAACGCTAGCAAAGAGCCAAGATGGCGGCTAGTTGAATAAGGCCCGTTGGAACTGAACAGACCCGTCTTTCCACCAAACTCTCTCAACACTTCAGTGCATGAACTACACTCCAACAGACCTCGTTATTAATGGATACTCGCAGTTACCCGTCACAGACATAATATTAGGCCAGACTATTATAATACGATAAATTCACTTCTTAATATAATCTTTAAAATAATCAAACTGACATGGCTCCCCCTGTACATCACCTCAATGCTAAACATAAACAATTATTATGCAATTATTCCTGGTGCTTATGGTCCATCTCTGACATTTGCCACGAAACTAAGGAACAGTTTTTTGTTAAATGTTAACTAAAACCCTACCCATGAACATACATTTCAACATAGCACACAAGCATCCAGACACACCCCTCCCATCCCTCCCTCCCCTCCCTTCTCCTTACATCTCTGACGTTCATCTTGGACCACTATGGAAGGATGGAGAGGGGGAGAGAGAGAACGAGAAAAACAAACAAAGAGGGAGACAGAGGGACATGGGGTTAGCGTTTCAAGAGTTCACCCACCCCCTCGTTCTCACCGTCAACCACGTTCTGTCCATCCCCTTCGTACGACCCCTGACCTAACCCATGACGTCTGCCTGCACGTCCAAACTGGACCTTTCAAGGTGAAACTAGAGAGCAGAGGCTTATAAAACATTCCTGGCTGCTCTAAGGTCTACAGGAACGGGGACAGGATACTGGTCTAGTGGTCTCGGCCGAAAAGGTTCTGGGTTCGATCTCCAATGTCCACAGTCTACCCCTACCTGCTCCTTAATGACATGTATGATCACCGATGTAAGTGTACATGTCCATGTCAGTCACCTTGGATAAAAAACCATCTGCTAAAAATGGCTAAATAGTAATATACAATTGTATGTCCCACGCTGAAACTACCGCAAACCATATTCAAGACACTGTGGTTAAATCCTGCCACATATATAACGCATATATGTATATATCTCAACACTTTAAATATTACACATGGTGGCGGATACCTGCAACAAAATCAACAAAAACAACACTTGACTCATTACAAGTTACAATGAGGAGAAAGACTTGAGAAAGACTTGTGAAAGAAAAGCTTGTGACAATTAAACAGTAAAATGGAGATGCTGGAACGCTGCACCATCCAAGCTTTAACTCTTTGACTTCCAATGTAACTAATGGAATCCATTAACTTTTAAGACACAGAAACGTATACTTAACCTCCAATTGAGCCTAATATGAATTGATATGGTTTGGGCTAAATCTGAAGTGTATCTGGGACTATGCAGGTTGGTAGAGAAACAGGAAGTAGTGGTGAATTGCCCTCGTCCTGCCGTGCAATTTCTGCATAACTTTGCACAATGTTCAAACCACCCGTTTGATTTGTGATGATTGGGCCTAATCTCATACTATTTGAAGCCGTGTGACTTCTGAAACGTTTAGGTTACATTGAGGCTCTGCCGTAACCGAGTTGGACTAAGATGATGAGTGGATCCGAAAGCTACTGACGCAGCAGTCCTTCATGATATTGTAGTTTTGCTTTTTGCGTTATTAAAATAACATTTCTACATAAAGTGTAGAAATGAAAAGGAAATACGATTGATAAATACGTGATTTTGCCGCAGTGGTCTCTGCCGGTTCGTCAGGCAGGGAAAAGATACGCACCAAAATCAAGTCAAATGTACCAAGCAATCCCCTCCTGTTCCTCTCCTCCCCCCTCCCCCTCCTGCTCCTCTCCTCTCCTCCTCCCACTCCTCTCCTCCCTCCTGCTTTTTTTTAGGTTGATTTTTGGGTTGATGGCGGTTGTGACGGTTGTTTGACTGTGTTTGCGGTGACCATCGATCACCGGCCATCAGACGATTATTAAAAGAATTGGCACAGCCCCAACAGAAAGACATAGACAATACTATCGTCAGTACCGTCGACTATTTAATCACTTAGCAGATGCATTCATACCAAGCGACTAATCGTGAATTATTTTGACATATAATATAATGTAGAATATTATGTAATTAAGGAGCAGGTAGGCATTAGCTACAGGGGTCAAACACCCTAAACCACCAGACTCTAGTAGTCTAGGGGAAGTGCAAGTGGTTTAAAGGGCCCCTATTTCACCAGGTGTGATTAGCCATTACAAACCGTTTTATTTGTGACATCATTGCCCTCTAGTGACATCACAAATGGGAGTGTCCACCCAGGTGTACGATGACTAGATCAGTCTTACCAGCCTAACTTTGCCAACTGGTAGCCTCATCTACCCATCATACATCAGGGTGGAAAACTGCCACTTGTGATGTCACTAGAGGGTAGTCACGTGACAATTTTGAAACGGCTTGTAATGGCTACACTCACACTCCCACTTCCCAAAATAGGGGCCCTTTAAAAGGTTTAGGTGTTGACTGTTCCAGTCAACACCTGAATTCCCCTTTGGGTTGGAATAAAGTGTGATCCTATCCGGAGACTCGCCTGCTCCTCCTACCAGCTCATTAAGTAAGGCGCCAGCAGGGAGGACCTGTGGACCAGGGGGTATGTCGTGAGGTGGAGGGGTACCTTCTCTCTTCATGCCCATAGCCAGGCACTTCTGGTAGCGGCAGTACTGGCAGCGGTTCCTCTGGCGCTTGTCCACCAGACAGTCCTTGTTGTCCCTGCAGGTGTAGCTCAGGTCTTTACGCACGGTGCGCTTGAAAAAGCCCTTACAGCCCTCACAGCTGTAGACACCGTAGTGCTTACCTGGGGGAGAGGAGGGGAGAAAAGGAGAGGAGGTGGTGAGAGGGGAGGGGAGGAGGAGGAGAGCAGAAGAGATAATAATAATACACGACAAAAGCGATTTTAAATAACTTAAGATCTGCCCTTATAAACAGACAGTCTTGGCAGTACCAGCACACATGCACATCACATGTCAGTCAGTCTTTCTGACTTTTATTTCAGCAGCATCATTGCTATACTGGGAGGGTTTAAGGGAAGGTGACATGCTACTGGTGATGTAGTGTACTTCCTGTATGCTATACTGGGAGGGTTTAAGGGAAGGTGACATGCCACTGGTGATGTAGTGTACTTCTTGTATACTATACTGGGAGGGTTTAAGGGAAGGAGACATGCCACTGGCGATGTAGTGTACTTCTTGTATGCTATACTGGGAGGGTTTAAGGGAAGGAGACATGCTACTGGTGATGTAGTGTACTTCTTGTATGCTATACTGGGAGGGTTTAAGGGAAGGTGACATGCTACTGGTGATGTAGTGTACTTCTTGTATGCTATACTGGGAGGGTTTAAGGGAAGGTGACATGCTACTGGTGATGTAGTGTACTTCTTGTATGCTATACTGGGAGGGTTTAAGGGAAGGAGACATGCTACTGGTGATGTAGTGTACTTCTTGTATGCTATACTGGGAGGGTTTAAGGGAAGGTGACATGCTAGTGGTGATGTAGTGTACTTCCTGTATGCTATACTGGGAGGGTTTAAGGCAGGCATGGGCAATCTGTTCCACAAAGGGCCGGTGTGGCTGCAGGTTTTTGTTCCAACCAAGCAGCAGCACACCAGACTTCACTCATTTAATCAACTGATCTCAGTCTTCAGAGAGCTGATTGGTCAAACTGTGTGCTCTTGGTTGGTTTGAACAAAAACCTGCAGCCACACCGGCCCTTTGTGGAACAGATTGCCCATGCCTGGTTTAAGGGAAGGTGACATGCTACTGGTGATGTAGTGTACTTCTTGTATGCTATACTGGGAGGGTTTAAGGGAAGGTGACATGCTACTGGTGATGTAGTGTACTTCTTGTATGCTATACTGGGAGGGTTTAAGGAAAGGTTAAATGCTACTGTTAAAGGCTGAAGGCAGCAGGGAGAAATACTGCCGAAAAAAACGAGTTTGGGAAATGTTACTTCGGAGAGTAGCGGAGACAAGGAAACAAAATAAAATAAAATTAATAAAATTAAATAACAATTATTTGGCTTCGTCATGGGGTGTTTAGACCGGTAGTCTCCGTCGCAATCGATGTGATATTTAAAAATGGCAAGTTTGTGAATTGTGAGTCTTTTGTCATGCAAAGTGACGATTCTGTTGACCAACCAACGGACTGCAGTGTTTCTTTTAGCCTCCGGTCAGTCTGATAGTTACGTCAACAGAGGGGTAACGAAAAAAACAGGACAGGGCAAAATAACCGTTCTAATGTGTAACCAGCTGAACTGAACTGAACCGGACTGCTTGGTGGAAACGAGGCTCAACAGCACAGAGGTAGGGTACCGCGGTAGTGGCATAGAGAGGTTGGGGTCTCACCGGAGGAGCGGTCGCCACAGATGGCACAGAGTCGTTTCTGGGCCAGCATGGGGCCGGGGCTGTGGGGAGACAACTTGACGCCGAACGGTGGCTTGACGTCATCAGAGCTGCTCACTGCGTGCAGACCCGACATGGTCACTGTCGAGTTGATCTGAGGGTGAGAAACAGAAACCGAGAGAGAGAGAGACACACACACACACAGATGGATACAGTGAGAGACCGAGGGGGAGAGAGAGACAGATGTGAAGACCCATCCATTTGTGTGAAAATGGAAACTTTGAAATACAACACTAAAGCCATCTCGTGTTTGGCCTTGTCCACACTACTCCAAATGTAAACACTGTCCATCCATACTAAAACGCAATTTTCCCCATTCCAGTCGTCTCTCATGTGCACATGCCCAGACCACTTTAACCAATCAATCACATCACAAAACAACCCCAGGGCAGCGTTTTAAAAACCCACTTCACCCACTTGGGAGAACGTCTTTGAAAATCTCCTGACTTTGGTGGACGAAAACACTGATTTAACGCAGCTAAAGCAGAAGTTAAAACAAGAGATGACGTTCCCCTTCTACTTCTCATCGATCTATGCTCCATCAGTTCCCACGCTGTCATTTAAGACCCGCCCCTTTATTTCTCAACCCATCAGGACCTCATGCATTAAACATTCCTTGGCCCCTCCAGGGCCAAGGAATTCCCTCCATAGTCACCACCACCACCAGCGTCTAGGCCATCATCGTCACCACCACCACCACCACCACCAGCATCTAGACTCCATCATAGTCACCACCACCACCACCAGCGTCTAGACACCATCATAGTCACCACCACCACCACCAGCATCTAGAGTAGACACCACCATCAGCATCTAGACTCCATCATAGTCACCACCACCACCACCAGCGTCTAGACTCCATCATAGTCACCACCACCACCACCACCACCACCACCAGCGTCTAGGCCATCATAGTCACCACCACCACCACCAGCATCTAGACTCCATCATAGTCACCACCACCACCACCAGCATCTAGACACCATCATAGTCACCACCACCACCACCACCACCAGCATCTAGAGTAGACACCACCATCAGCGTCTAGACACCATCATAGTCACCACCATCACCACCAAGTGTCTAGACACCATCATAGTCGCCACCACCACCACCAGCATCTAGACTCCATCATAGTCACCACCACCACCACCAGCGTCTAGACTCCATTATAGTCACCACCACCACCACCACCAGCGTCTAGACACCATCATAGTCACCACCACCACCGTCTAGACTCCATCATAGTCACCACCACCACCAACATCTAGACACAGCCACCAGCGTCTAGACACCATCATAGTCACCACCACCAGCGTCTAGACACCATCATAGTCACCACCACCACCACCACCAGCGTCTAGACTCCATCAGGCTGGGAATTCATCTCCTGGCAGACGGTTGATGGTGTCTAATCGCCAAATGTGTTGAAAACCACAACAACAAAAACGAACGGATGTATTTTTCCACATCAGTGTGGAGGAGCGACACGGCCCTTTAGGACACCACCCAGGGGTGTCTCTCACCTGGGGACTGCTGATGGGACCGTAGCCCACCGAGGGCGTGCCGGGCAGGCAGGGCGAGCCCAGGGACGAGCTGATGACGGAGAAGGGCGAGCCCATGCTGCTGATGGGGCTGTTGACCCCGGGGGAGGTGACCGGGGGCAGGGAGGTCATGGAGGCGGCCGCCGACGGACCCTGAGGAGGAGACCGCTGGCCGGGCGGAGGAGACGACACGGACGAACTGTCGGGGCTTCGGGAATCTACAAAGGCGAGGAGAGACAGGGAGAGGGAGACGGAGAGATACAGAGAGAGCGTGAGACAGATGGAGAGAGACAGACATACAGATGGAGAGGAAGTATAAGACACCAAGAGGCAGAGGGACAGAAAGACAGAAAGACTTTGTGAACCTATGGAGAGGTGACTGTTAGTGACTGCATGACACGTTTAGCAGCTATGCTCAGCAAAACGTATAATAGACTTAATATCCATTATTATCCACATTGTTTTCTTTTGCACACTGCAACGCACAGCAACGCCTTTTTTGTTCATTTTGTCATGTTGTGGTCATTTTAATGAGACGCACTGTCGGGCCAGGGTCCTCCTCACCTCTGCTGTCTCCCATGGTGGACACACACGCCGCAGCTGCCGCGCGGCCAAGCTAAGCGACCCGTCCCGACTGCACTCTTCGGCGGTCCGCCGCCAAACTCTAGACCGCGGACTGAAGGCCCGGGCCGGGAGGGGGGCGGGGGGTTTAGCTGTGGCTTCACCCAAAAACGGGGCTGAAAATTCAGAGAGACGGGAGGTGGAGGTGGTGGAGGAGGAGGTGGGAGGAGGAGGAGGAGGAGGAGGACACAAGGGTACAGTCACAAGCGAATACAAACACGACTGTCGGAACAACGCTTGCACTTACGTAATCCTAGGCATGGTTCTGTGAGCGCCAGTAGGACCGCGACCCGCCCTGCGGACCTACTGCTGCGCCTTCCCCACGGAGCGGAGCCCCCGGCGAATAACAAACATGTCCGCCGCCCGCCGCCGGGTCTCCGCTCACCACCACCACCACGCCGCACACACACTGCCCCCACGTCCCCCCCGCGTAACGACCCGGCTGGCTGGCTAGCTAGCTAGCTAGCCGCAATAGCTACCTAGCTAGCTAGCTAGCTAGAAAAAACAACCGCAGCGACACAGCAACAACACGTCCATTAACGTATGGCTGATTTGTGTCCGTTACGGCCATGGCGGCCGGGACGGAGCGTGTGGATGTAAACACGGACTACTAACGTTTTGACAGCCACGATTCTTCGCATGAAATGATGTGGTGACTAGGCCATGTGTGTGTGTGTGTGTGTGTGTGTGTGTTAGTGCGTGTGCGTGTGTGTGTGTGTACCCTCCCTCTCCTGCAAGTATGAAAACATGATGTTTTGGGATTTTTTCTTCTTCTGCAAGTGCAACATGGGTTGCAGCACATGAGGACACATGAGGACACATGTTGTGGGTGATGCTGAGACACCAGAGGTCAAGGGGTCACACACGTGGCTGATCTCAGGGACCGACAATTCGGACGCTTTTATCTTTAAGTGCCTCACAATAACCTGAAACACGCGCCATTCATGCACAGGAAGCATAGCTGTCAACGTTGGGATTTGAAAATAAGGGACATTTTCCCCTACCACTGTCCACATACCCCTTACATTTAGACAAGGGGACAGGACCGTCCCACCACCCCTACCACTGTCCACATACCCCTTACATTTAGACAAGGGGACAGGACCGTCCCACCACCCCTACCACTGTCCACACACCCCTTACATTTAGACAAGGGGACAGGACCGTCCCACCACCCCTACCACTGTCCACATACCCCTTACATTTAGACAAGGGGACAGGACCGTCCCACCACCCCTACCACTGTTCACATACCCCTTACATTTAGACAAGGGGACAGGACCGTCCCACCACCCCTACTGGTCCACACCCCTTACATTTAGACAAGGGGACAGGACCGTCCCACCACCCCTACCACTGTCCACACACCCCTTACATTTAGACAAGGAGACAGGACCGTCCCACCACCCCTACCACTGTCCACATACCCCTTACATTTAGACAAGGGGACAGGACCGTCCCACCACCCCTACCACTGTCCACACACCCCTTACATTTAGACAAGGGGACAGGACCGTCCCACCACCCCTACCACTGTCCACACACCCCTTACATTTAGACAAGGGGACAGGACCGTCCCACCACCCCTACCACTGTCCACATACCCCTTACATTTAGACAAGGAGACAGGACCGTCCCACCACCCCTACCACTGTCCACATACCCCTTACATTTAGACAAGGGGACAGGACCGTCCCACCACCCCTACCACTGTCCACATACCCCTTACATTTAGACAAGGGGACAGGACCGTCCCACCACCCCTACCACTGTTCACATACCCCTTACATTTAGACAAGGGGACAGGACCGTCCCACCACCCCTACCACTGTCCACACACCCCTTACATTTAGACAAGGGGACAGGACCGTCCCACCACCCCTACCACTGTCCACATACCCCTTACATTTAGACAAGGGGACAGGACCGTCCCACCACCCCTACCACTGTCCACACACCCCTTACATTTAGACAAGGGGACAGGACCGTCCCACCACCCCTACCACTGTCCACACACCCCTTACATTTAGACAAGGGGACAGGACCGTCCCACCACCCCTACCACTGTCCACATACCGCTTACATTTAGCAACTGCTTGCTTTAAAATATCAGTGCAACACGGGATTGGGTTAAGTAGTTCCTACATACGGGAAGATACGGGAAATTTAAGGGACAATATTTTACGCGAGGACAGCAGGAGAGAAGGAAAAAATACAGGAGAATCCGAGGAAAAACGGAAGGATTGACAGCCATGAAGGACAACAACCCTAACCACGATCAAAACACACCGATTAGGAAATAAATGTTAGCTGGGATATATTTGTGTTTTATGTAGCATCAATACTGATGCACCTATTAATTAAGAAGACAATCTTAATTAGGGTGATGTGTATCGGCCGCATAAACAAACCGATGCATGTTAGATGTGCATAAATAACCTGTATGTGCCGACCATCTCTATTGGATGAATCTGATGACAATGAAAACTGCTATGCATCATGGGATATAGTGAAGAAATAAGTGCATATCATTTGTACACTTCTTTTACGGTGCATTGTGGGTATAAATAGTGCACAAGTGAACCAAATTTGTACATTAATTTTGGACAGCACAAAAAAATGGTGACACCCCAAATATTGTGCTATTTAGGGCACAAGTGAACCTTTCAGACCTGTCCGAGTTGTTGGACCTTTCAGACCAGACTGAGTTGTTGTACCTTTCAGACCAGGCAGAGTTGTTGGACCTTTCAGACCAGGCAGAGTTGTTGGACCTTTCAGACCAGACTGAGTTGTTGGACCTTTCAGACCAGGCAGAGTTGTTGGACCTTTCAGACCAGGCAGAGTTGTTGGACCTTTCAGACCAGACTGAGTTGTTGGACCTTTCAGACCAGATTGAGTTGTTGTACCTTTCAGACCAGGCAGAGTTGTTGGACCTTTCAGACCAGACTGAGTTGTTGGACCTTTCAGACCAGACTGAGTTGTTGTACCTTTCAGACCAGACTGAGTTGTTGGACCTTTCAGACCAGACTGAGTTGTTGTACCTTTCAGACCAGACTGAGTTGTTGGACCTTTCAGACCAGGCAGAGTTGTTGGACCTTTCAGACCAGACTGAGTTGTTGGACCTTTCAGACCAGACTGAGTTGTTGTACCTTTCAGACCAGACTGAGTTGTTGTACCTTTCAGACCAGGCAGAGTTGTTGGACCTTTCAGACCAGACTGAGTTGTACCTTTCAGGCCAGACTGAGTTGTACCTTTCAGATCAGACTAAGTTGTTGGACCTTTCAGACCAGACTGAGTTGTACCTTTCAGACCAGGCAGAGTTGTTGGACCTTTCAGACCAGACTGAGTTGTTGGAACTTTCAGACCAGACTGAGTTGTACCTTTCAGACCAGGCAGAGTTGTTGGACCTTTCAGACCAGACTGAGTTGTTGGAACTTTCAGACCAGACTGAGTTGTACCTTTCAGACCAGACTGAGTTGTTGGAACTTTCAGACCAGACTGAGTTGTACCTTTCAGACCAGGCAGAGTTGTTGGACCTTTCAGACCAGACTGAGTTGTTGGACCTTTCAGACCAGACTGAGTTGTACCTTTCAGACCAGGCAGAGTTGTTGGAACTTTCAGACCAGACTGAGTTGTTGTACCTTTCAGACCAGACTGAGTTGTTATACCTTTCAGACCAGACTGAGTTGTTGGACCTTTCAGACCAGGCAGAGTTGTTGTACCTTTCAGACCAGACTGAGTTGTTGTACCTTTCAGACCAGACTGAGTTGTTGTACCTTTCAGACCAGGCAGAGTCCGATGCAAATTATACGCAGCACAGGATGCACTTTTCGCCTGTCAGGTTTCTACGTCCTGTAAACAGCAGCAGGGTCAAGTGGTCATCTAGGCCTATGCTGAAGGTCCCTGCTGAAGACCCCTGGTGTACCAGGTGGCTAAGGTGGATAAGTTGGTTAATTGTTAATCCTACTATCATATTATAATCATAATATACATTTTATTATCGCTTCTGATCCACTTCCTTGTAAAAGCACCGCGTCTGACCTTGAAGCCTGATGTGTGTTGCATAATAGCCACATGACTTCCAGAACAGTACCGGGCGGGTCGCAAGCCGCAGGGGGGCTGGTTAGCGGGCGCGCTGTCTGGGAACCGGGCACCACCGGGTATAAATTAGATTGGGCGGATCGACAAGTGGTGCTTGAAGTCATCCGTCAGAATGGTCTCATCAGCTCTGCTCTCATCTCTCCTGGTGATCTCTCTCTCAGGGATCCTCACCCAAAGTAAGCCTGGAAACAACCTTCACACACATTCAAACTTCTTTTATCTCACACCTGTTGGTTTAAGTTTGACAGTTGGTAATTTGAGTTTATTAATATCAAAAGAATACCAGTTTTGAGTTCAATCAACTTTCATGCATTAAGCATTTTAGCTTTGTCCTTAAATGTAGTTTGTCTTAAGTAATGTTGAATATTGAATATTGATTTGACACAATGTTAAGGACTTGACTATCTAAAGTACTTTTTTTCTGAAAGGACTTCATGTTTTTAATTGAGAATAGCATATGGGTACTTTACTACAAAATCACTCTTAGTCCACCACATGGCACCATTCTGTGGTGAGTTTGGTCTTTAAAGAACTGTACCAACTGTGACCAGATGCAGATTCGTTGCCCTTCAACCTGGTGGTGAAGGACAATCAAGACAACAGCAACAAAATGATGTACAATGCTTACACTCCGATGCAAGGTGTTTTGTTCGGGGCCATGATGAGGCTCAACAGCACCAACTCAAACTTTACGTAAGTCATGTTTGTTTGAACATGTTTGTCTTCAACGTATAAAGCGTCACTCCAAAGTCTACACCGCAGCTTTTGTCCAATAACAACTTCCCTGAGGAGAGCAGACTAGCTAGCAACCCATCTCCATATCCTCTCTCTAACTCATTCTTCTTCAAATCATTTAAAGCATATATACAGTTTAGCATGAGGGAATCACGGCCATTGCGTGAAAGAGAAGAAGATACAGACGATTAATTATGTTCATGATGATGAATAGTAACAGATAACAGCACCTGGCTCTCCGCTAAGAGTGGGGAAGCACCTAACCTTGGGCGCAGGTGCAAGATCAGCAGGAAACGAAATGGGCTTCATGTATGTATGGAGTACTGAATAGATCATAAGCCCACAGAAAGATAAATCATAGGCACACAAACAGTAACACAATATGTGAGTGACGTATGGAAAACAACAATACAATTCCTTTAAAGATACAAAAGGCAAGGCATGAGGTCAACACAGCGAAAGGCATGAGGTCAACACAGCAGGTCATCATGCACAGCTCCCAACCACAGACAAGTAGTTGCGTTAAACCTTAAATTAAATAAAACCACACTGGTGCTTTTATTTCTGCGGTCTGTTTATTCAGAGGAGAGAAGCGAAGCACGTTAAGTGTCCAGTTCAAGTCAAGCCTTTGTGACTGACGATACAAATATGAGCCTGACTCGATTCTGACTGTAGTGGTTTTGAAAGTACATCATGAATGCAATCTCCTTCTTTTAGCCCCATATTTTCTATGTTGTCCACTAAGTGTGTTTCCTTGCAGCTTCACCTCCTCACAGAACATAGACTATGGCGAGTATCTGGAGAGCGTGAACGGTTTGTATGGGAACAACAAAAACCAAACCTACTGGGAGCTGCTGGTTCAGACTGCAAACAAAACCATTATCAGACCTAATGTTGGTAGGTGTGTGTGTGTGTGTGTGTGTGAATGTGTGAACAATATTTTATCTTTTATCTTCCTATGAAACATAAAACCTGAATCATGTGTGTGTTGCAGGGATCAGCTGTTACATTCCTCAAGTCAATCAGACGGTTATCCTGAATTTTACCAGATGGTCGTAGACAGCGATCACCTCTACGGATCTACGGATCAGCCTATTCCATGCTGAGAATATGACCTGGAAGAAGGATAACTCACATTATCACGTCAATTATCAGTTAATTCAATTGATGTCAAGACAATTGGCAGCTGGTACAAAAGTTGCCTTAGAATGGATTAACACAAATCATGATTGTATTTGCATCAAGGTTTTTTTCTGCCTTTTCAGTTGAGCAGGGAATACAATGGTGACTTTAATCTGCTGCAACTCCTGCAGGGAAAAGCACCTGAAATGTTCTTAAAATGATCATGAATAAAACATGGTTTCCTCCACGGCTGCAGATTTGATAAAGAGTGTATATTTGCACCCGGGTGAAAATAGCCACATGGCAGCTATTCGGCTATTTACACCCCCCCCCCCCCATAACACATTGCTGGTTAAAGCCACTGTTGACACAGTCATTTTAATAGATGGTGTGGAAACCTGAGTTCGAGTCCCTCCATGGCTCCATTGTAAGTTGCAAATTATGTTTAGGTTAACATTTAGGTTAAGATCTATAACAGAATATAAGACATGTATCGTAATATGAATATAAACATATCAATTAGAATACACACCGCCTGAAATCCTTAACTAAGTTATACTTATTAGGTAATAGACAAAGTATTACTCACTGAAGTAATACTTCAGTACTAACCTGCTGCATTGTTTTAATACACTACCAATACATGACATCATGAAAACACAGCAGGAAGCTGAATGAAAAAGCTTTTTTTTTTAAAAACTGCAATGGTGTGGAGGAAGATATTTTGCTATTTAACATTAATATTTCAAAGGTGGTGTTTTAGTAATATTGCTGATGTGTGTTTCAAAGCTTAGGTCAGAGTCTAAAAACACCTAGAGGTTTTGTGCCAGGAATTAAAGGTTGGTGCACAGGTGGTCTCACTGGGCCTTTGCTGTATTAAGACCTCTGTCTTATTTTTCTTTCACAATAGGACGTTTTGTGCTATCTACATATTTATAGAATCAATACAGCTCACCAGTTTATCTTATCAATAGGGTTGATGTTATTGGGTGATACACATGTACAATTGTGTATCTGCATAGCTATGGAACGTTTGTGTTCATATTTCCCAGTATCAGCATATTAAGGCTACACCGGGCCCAAGTTGGAGCCTTGAGGTACCCCACATGTTCGTACATTCTGTCATAGGTGATATGTTTATCATTGTACTATGTTATACCTCTGGACATCCTCTCATCCTGTCACTGATTTATTTGATTTAGACATACAGATTGTCAACACAATTTGTGGTGGTACTTACATTTGGCAGCTTTGAGGGCAACAGAAAGCAAAAAAACATCATTATTTATTTACTGGAGTAATAAGGTAACGTCTGCATCTCATGTTCACTGATTGTGTTCCAGGCATTAGTCAGACCCATATATTTCTCTGGTCATGTTTCCAGGACAAAAAACACTTTAAAAAAAAAGGCAGATGCCATTTGTGCCCAGGTGTCAGTAGCGAACAATGCAGTTTGCACCCAGGGTGGATAGCCGGTGTGGCTATTTACACCCGGGCTGGAACAGCTGTTTATTCTTTTGGTAACCCTTCCTTTTACAGTCCGGTAATTACCAGGAAATTACCTGGTAATAAGATGTATTTACTAAGTAATAACATGTAATTAAATGTAATTACCTTGTAATTACCAAGTACTTACCAGGTAATTACCCAGTATTTAATTACATATGTATCTGGTAAATACCAACAAGTTACCTGATATTTACTAGATATGTTCCTGACATCTACCAGGTATTTACCCAATAATTACCTGATAGATATCCTGCAATTGCATATTGTAGACAATAAACCCACTGAATGTGTCTATATGTGACTTTGTTAGGGTGATAATAACTTATATATTTACCTGGTACTTACCAGGTATTTACTCAAAAATGATTGCATATTTACCTGGTAACTACCACTTATTTACCTGGTAGTTACCTGATATTTACCTGGTAAATACCAACAAGTTACCCAGTATTTACTAGATATATACTGAAAACTACCAGGTATTTATCCATTACCAATCAACCTGTGTAGTGACAGTGAGGGTAGTAATGACTCTGATTTTTACCTGGTAGTTACCCAGTATTTACTTGATAACTGGCAACTATACCATGATACCATGTTCAAACTACACATCCTAATGGGTGGTAGATGATTATAATCTACAATTACCAGGAAAGTATTTGGTAATATCATTGAAACCAACCACGCTTCCTTTTACAGTACAGTTCCACCTTTCTTACAGGGTAACTACTCTGTAAAACTCCGATATCACCCCGATAATTATCAGGGAGATATGGGAGTTTTTGCCAGATACCATGTTCAAAACTACACACCCTAATGGGTGGTAGATGATTATAATCTACAATTACCAGGAAAGTATATGGTAATATCATTGAAACAAACCATGCTTCCCTTTACAGTATAATCCACCTCTCTTACAAGGTAACTACTCTGTAAAACTCCGATATCACCCCGATAATTACCTGATAATTATCAGGGAGATATGGGAGTTTTTGCCAGATACCATGTTCAAAACTACACACCCTAATGGGTGGTAGATGATTGTAATCTACAATTACCAGGAAAGTATATGGTAATATCAGTTTTGAACATGGTATCTGGCAAAAACTCCCATATCTCCCTGATAATTATCGGGGTGATATCGGAGTTTTACAGAGTAGTGACCTTGTAAGAAAGGTGGAATTGTACTGTAAAAGGAAGCGTGGTTTGTTTCAATGATATTGCCATATACTTTCCTGGTAATTGTAGATTATAATCATCTACCAGCCATTAGGGTGTGTAGTTTTGAACATGGTATCATGGTATAGTTGCCAGTTATCAAGTAAATACTGAGTAATTACCAGGTAAAAATCAGAGTCATTACTACCCTCACTGTCACTACACAGGTTGATTGGTAATACATAATCTATAATTCCTGGATAAATACCTGGTAGTTTTCAGTATATATCTAGTAAATACTGGGTAACTTGTTGGTATTTACCAGGTAAATATCAGGTAACTACCAGGTAAATAAGTGGTAGTTACCAGGTAAATATGCAATCATTTTTGAGTAAATACCTGGTAAGTACCAGGTAAATATATAAGTTATTATCACCCTAACAAAATCACATATAGACACATTCAGTGGGTTTATTGTCTACAATATGCAATTGCAGGATATCTAAGGTAATTATTGGGTACATACCTGGTAAATGTCAGGAAAATATCTAGTAAATATCAGGTAACTTGTTGGTATTTACCAGATAAATATGTAATTAAATACTGGGTAATTACCTGGTAAGTACATGGTAATTACAAGGTAATTACATTTAATTACCTGGTTATTACTTAGTAAATACTTCTTATTACCAGGTAAATTACCTGGTAATTACCGGACTGTAAAAGGAAGGGTTACCATTCTTTTTTTATTGAAAATATAACAATAAACAATAACATATAACCAATTTCCTCGGATGGTGAAGGGAAGTCCCGCCTAACCCTACACTTAACCATCTCTAACCTAATTCCTAAACTTAACCATCTGTAACCTAAAACCTAACTTAACCATAACCTAATTTTGAAACTTAAGCATCTCTAACCATACCTAAACTTAACCATCCCTAAACTAATACCTAAACTTAACCATCTAGCCAGCTAAAACTAGCAATTTATTAATGTAGACCTTAATCTAAATGTTAACCTAAACATAATTTGCAACGTAAAATGGAGCCGTGGAGGGACTCGAACTCGGGTTTCCACACCAAAACTGTAAGCACTAAATGAATCTATTAAAATGACTGTGTCAACAGTGGCTTCAACCAGCAACGTGTTATGGGGGGGGGGGGTGTAAATAGCCTTATAGCTGCCATGTGGCTATTTTCACCCGGGTGCAATTATACACTCTTTATCAAATCTGCAGCCGTAGAGGAAACCATTTGTTTTATTCATGATCATTTTAAGAACATTTCAGGTGCTTTTCCCTGCAGGAGTTGCAGCAGATTAAAGTCACCATTGTATTCCCTGCTCAACTGAAAAGGCAGAAAAAAACATTGAAGCAAATATAATCATGAGTATATAATCATTTGTGTTAATCCATTCTAAGGCAACTTTTGTACCAGCTGCTAATTGTCTTGACATCAATTGAATTAACTGATAATTGACGTGTGAGTTATCCTTCTTCCAGGTCATATTCTCAGCATGGAATAGGCTGACAGTGATCCGAAGAGGTGATCGCTGTCTACGACCATTTGGTAAAATTCAGGATAACCGTCTGATTGACTTGAGGAATGTAACAGCTGATCCCTGCAACACACATGATTCAAGTTTTATGTTTCATAGGAAGATAAAAGATAAAACATTGTTCACACATTCACACACACACACACACACACACACACACACACACACACACACACACACACACACACACACACACACACACACACACACCTACCAACATTAGGTCTGATAATGGTTTTGTTTGCAGTCTGAACCAGCAGCTCCCAGTAGGTTTGGTTTTTGTTGTTCCCATACAAACCGTTCACGCTCTCCAGATACTCGCCATAGTCTATGTTCTGTGAGGAGGTGAAGCTTCAAGGAAACACACTTAGTGGACAACATAGAAAATATGGGGCTAAAAGAATTAGATTGCATTCATGATGTACTTTCAAAACCACTACAGTCAGAATCAAGTCAGGCTCATATTTGTATCGTCAGTCACAAAGGCTTGACTTGAACTGGACACTTAACGTGCTTCGCTTCTCTCCTCTGAATAAACAGATCGCAGAAAGAAAAGCACCAGTGTGGTTTTATTTAATTTAAGGTTTAACGCAACTACTTGTCTGTGGTTGGGAGCTGTGCATGATGACCTGCTGTGTTGACCTCATGCCTTTTGCTGTGTTGACCTCATGACTTTCGATTGTATTTGAAATAACTGTATTGTTATTTTCCATACGTCACTCACATATTGTGTTACTGTTTGTGTGCTTATGATTTATCTTTCTGTGGGCTTATGATTCTATGTGATATTTTATGTTAGGTACTATTCATTTAAATCGGTAGTTATTACAATGTAAAAAAATTATGCAGCCTAAGTGTTGCGTGTGTACCATTAGAACAAGCCCACCATTGGGTTCCTTTGAATGGCTCCATTGTGTTGTGTTGAAACAGTTATTTTCTATGTAGGGTTTTCGTTTTTAATTATTTCACCATACCTTAAAGAAACCCAGTGTTTTTTTTTAACCCTATTTACCGGAGTAATAAGGTAACGTTGTCGTTACTAAGATCGTCTCTATCTACTGGAGTAATAAGGTAACGTTGCCATGTTGTTACTAAGATTGTCTCTATTTACTGGAGTAATAAGGTAATGTTACCATGTCGTTACTAAGATCGTCTCTATTTACCGGAGTAATAAGGTAACGTTACCATGTTGTTACTAAGATCGTCTTTATCTACTGGAGTAATAAATGTCATTACTAAGGTCGTCTCTATTTACTGGAGTAACAAGGTAACATTGCCATGTCGTTACTAAGGTCGTCTATATTTACTTGAGTAATAAGGTAACGTCTGCATGCGTTCACTGATTGTGTTCCAGGAATTAGTCAGACCCATATATTTCTCTGGTCATGTTTCCAGGAACACAAAAAGTAGTGCGGGCTAAAAGTTGTAATTTTGAGACAGAATTACCCCAAAATATGAATCAACACCCTTATATTTTTATTGATTTGCAAGTTGCATGTTTTATTGATTCGCAGAAAAAAGATCTCCACCCTGAAGGGACTTTTTCAAAAGCTTTGTTTTCAGTGACCTGAAAGCCGTGTGGACGGGAGGCCAAAACGCAGAGAAAATACCAAGTTTTTAGAAATACCCATATACGTGAACGAGGCCGTAGTCTCTGGTGTAGACTTGGACTTGACTCTAAGCGTCATACGAAGACAAACAGACAAACATGACTTACTTGAAGTCTGGGGTAGAGTTGGCTAGCCTGGTCATGGCCCCGAACAGAACACCTCCAGAGGCAGCTTGGGAAGAGTACACCTTTTCCAAGCTGTTGGGTTGGTTGGATTTCACCTTCAGGTTGAAGGACACACCATCTCCATCTGGTCACAGTTGGTACAGTTCTTTAAAGTCCAAACTCACCACAGAATGGTGCCATGTTCAAACAAAGTACCCATATGCTATACTAAAAAAAACATGGAGTCCCTTTAGAAAACAGTACTTTAGATAGTCAAGTCCTAAACATTGTATCAAATCAATATTCAGGTACTTTAGACAAACTACACTTACATGTGTGAGATAAGAGAAGTTTGAATGTGTGTGAAGGTTGTTTCCAGGCTTACTTTGGGTGAGGATCCCTGAGAGAGAGATCACCAGGAGAGACAAGAGCAGAGCTGATGAGACCATTCTGACGGATGACTTCAAGCACCACTTGTCGATCCGCCCAATCTAATTTATACCCGGCGGTGCCCGGTTCCCACACAGCGCTCACCCGCCCTCTCCTGTGGCTTGCGACACCCTCTATACTTTTCTGGAAGTCATGTGACTTCTGACATCTTTCCACATCATCTTCTCACAAGGTGACGCCATCCCTCTGCTTTGTCAATAAATTGGCTACTTGGAATTTCCCCAAATTAAATGTGACTAGAGATGAGCCAACTCGTCATGCATGTCAAATGAGTTGTCAAACCATGTTGACAACTCAAAACAAGTGTTGACAAAATAAAAATCTGATTTGTATTTTTAAAAAAAAGCTTATTACAGCAAAAATCCATTGACATACAGTAGGCTATACTGTATACATAAAAAAAAAAATCCTTATACATTCAAACTGACCGGTCTACTTTGTATTGGACGCGATATCGCGTGGTGCAATCCTTTGCACTGCAAAGGATTGTGGGATGGCTCGCGTGTGGACGGGGGCTTGTGATGCGTTGAAGGGTGGGACAAAAGTTTAACTTCAGTTAACTTCATGCAAATGAAGACATTGCAGTGCATTGGACAATGGACACTCAGTGAGTACTGGCAGACTGGTGTTGAATTTAATTTCGTGGTTTGAAGCACTTCGATCCACAACGTTGTAAACCCCCACAAGCAGCAACTAGAGACATGGCCAGGCCGTCACGCGTTCTGTAGAGTTTAGGATTACTTCCAGATAGAAAAGCACCAGGGCCTTGTAGTGTTATAACAGGGAAGAGACCGGGGGTGAGCTTTGTGCTCATTTGAATGACATATTCTGTCATGTGGAGTCTACGAAACGATAATCAAACAAGCTTCACTAGTATTATTCATATTCTGTCATGAATGGTATGTCTGCACTGTCTTTCTTCGATGTCGTTTAGCTTATATATATTTTTTATACTTTGTATTTTGTATCTTACTTATATTTTACATTCATGTTTATTGCTGTCTTCACCGGGGATAAGAGGGAAACAAAATTTAAATTCTCTGCATGTCGTGTACATATGGCAGCATTGACAAATAAAGTGACTTGACTTGAGGTTCTCACAGTTGTCCACCGTGTCTCCTTCAGTGGCGTTGTTGTTACCGCAGCTTTGTTACCTACTTTTATTGACGTTGCTGGCACCGCCAGTCTTGTCAAAAAAGATGTGTGGTGATATATTGTGATTGTTATTTCAGTTTTTGTTCATGAATTTTAAGCCATAGGTCTTTCCTCATGGTTTATTTTGTTTATGCCTTGAGACAAAGTTCCTTTATCTTTGTAAACCATAGTTTAACTAAACATAAAGTGACTGGCACCGCCAGTACAGCTGTCTGTCCACTCACTGTAAAATCAAAATCACTTAAAAAATCTGCCATTTTTAACTTAATCTAAAAAACAGGTAGCCTACTTTTATCTGTCAAATTTGACAACTCCCAGTTGTTCATGTTTGAAGTGTTTGATTTTAGTGTTTTTGCCCCATTCAGTTTTCCATTATAAATATTTAAAAATGTATAATAAAAAAGTATAGGCCTACAATATTTTAACTATAAAAATACAAGTGCACTGCGCTGATATATGACTTGTTGCCATTGGTATTAATATCTCAAAATGTGTAAGAGGAGTTGGTTACGGAAAATGAGGTGAAGACACAAATAACAATAGTGTGGTTTGATTTACAACCATTCCACTACAATTAATTTGTATTACTATTAAAAATCAACCTAGAATGTTGGCAAGAATACAATGGTGAGTTTGTTCTGCAAAGGTGTGGTTTCAGACTATCTTTAGGTAACCTTCCAGCTCGGCAGCTCAGCTCTCTTTGTAGGTGTTACAGAAATCTATCTGTTTTCTTCTTGAGTCCATTGAACCAGGAAGACATGTCTGAAAAACAACGTATGATATTTCACACAACTTGGCAAAGCCACCGTGTACAAAGGACAATGTGTCAGTCAGCAGGTTGACGAAGGGGCCTTCCCCACTGGCAGTTTAGTCCCCAGGTGACTTTTGGTGGGTCTAACGGCCCGTCTCCATAGGACATAGTGTGCACTCTGATCTCCACTCTCTTGTGGTGCGCCGCACAGAAGTCCAACACAATGTACATAACACAAAATGGAGGATCTTGTAGTATCTACAAACATCTTGTACATTTCCAGAGCTCTCTGAATATTTAACAAAATCATCACTAGATGATTTTCCCCTTTGCGAGCTTGAAATCCGCTCAAGTGGGGCGAAAATTACCTTTGGTGGGACAATTACATGACATTTTCTCAACAGCAATTCCTGAGGGGGGCACCAAAAGTAGTGCTGTAACACATACTGTAGTTGTAACATGTTAAATGTAAATGTATATTGAGTAGAACTGCTCCCAAAGGTCTCTTCTGGTACAGACAGACCACGCTCCGACTGATATTTGACAAGTGTTTATTAACTTCTTTCCAACCGGCAAACACTGTGAAAAACTGAAATATAATAAACATTACATTTACAAATATTATCAGCGCAAAATGAGTCTCTGTTGACTAATAGCCTACTTACTAAACTAACGTCAATGCCCTCTGAAAACTTGGATTTACATTAACTTGAGAAACAATATGAATTGCACAAAGATAGAATGAATAACATAATAATTATTAAGGGACCTTTTGGTCTTTATTTGTCATTCCCATGTTCGGGAACGAAATTTGTCCTCTGCATTTAACCCATCCTACTGTACATAGGAGCAGTGGGCTGCTATGATCAGCGCCCGGGGAGCAAGTTGGGGTTCAGGGTTCAGTGTCTTGCTCAAGGACACTTCGACACGCAGACAGTTTGGAAGCGGGGATCAAGGGGATCGAACCGCCGGCCCTACGGTTAGTGGACGACCCGCTCTGTCCACCCGCTCTACCTACTGAGCTACTGCCGCCCCCAACGAACAATAACGAACAAACACATACCGTGTGCGCCTTCTGACCAGAACTTTAGGAGTCTTTACAATCTTTTATACCATGGCCCGGGTCAATACTCGATTCTGATTGGCTGGAGAGGTGTGCATTATTTTTCGATAACATCCACGGCCAGGCTCACTAAGCAGCCTCATCACCGGTCGAGAGATTAATGCGCTGAACGAAACATTAGTAACTGTCAACATGGACCGGACTCAAGGGCAGGACTATGTTTAGAAAGCATCCCTGTTTTCATGTCGTTACTAAGGTCGTCTCTATTTACTGGAGTAATAAGGTAATGTTACCATGTCGTTACTAAGGTCGTCTCTATGTACTGGAGTAATAAGGTAACGTTGCCATGTCGTTACTAAGGTCTCTATGTACCGGAGTAATAAGGTAACGTTACCATGTCGTTATTAAGATCGTCTCTATTTACTGGAGTAATAAGGTAACGTTACCATGTCATTACTAGTAATAAGGTAACGTTGCCATGTCGCTACTAAGGTCGTCTCTATTTACTGGAGTAATAAGGTAACGTTACCATGTCGTTACTAGTAATAAGGTAACGTTGCCATGTCGCTACTAAGGTCGTCTCTATTTACTGGAGTAATAAGGAAACGTTGCCATGTCGTTACTAGTAATAAGTTAACGTTACCATGTCGTTACTAAGATCGTCTCTATTTACTGGAGTAATAAGGTAACGTTGCCATGTCGTTACTAAGGTCGTCTCTATTTACCGAGTA
>JAOPHQ010003460.1:0-15000 GCA_030340625.1 Merluccius polli
TGTATTCTGATGAACTAATGACCTCTGTTCCTTTTTGAGGTGTCTCAACCACTAAAACACACACACACACATGCACACACACACACACACGCGCGCGCGCACGCACACACACACACACACACACACACACACACACACACACACACACACACACACACACACACACACAGGGAGAGAATAAAGGCCAAAGCCAGACGCAATACAGCCCAAAGCCAGACGCTTATTTACAAACATCTTTGGTCTTTGAAAATGCAGGTGCAGGTGTATTTTTATTTACATAATTTCTCTATCAGAAACAATAGCTCACTGAAGTCAGACTACCCAGGCCAGTCTACTACAATAAATGAAAACTGTATGAATATGTGTACATGTCCTCTTTGTTGGAGTTTGATGGATTCGTTGGAGTTTGACTTGGCACAATAAGTATACCTGTGATGCTGGTAGAGCTGTTTGAGAACTGTTAGACTTACTGTCTATTAAAGGACAATTCCGGCGCAAAATGAGACCATATGATCATAACACGTCCAGTTGGACCGTTCTCTGGGATCAGTTTTCATTCTAGTCGAATGGAACCAAAGTTCTCGAAAAAACTAATTATCTTATAATGCCAGCTGTGGGGGCATAATGAGGGTCCCTACATGTAAAACGAAGCATTGAGAACACTGTAAGTGTACAGACAGTTCATTAAAACTAAGTTGACGCCTTTTACAGTCCGTGGTTGATACACAAAGACACAAACTCATCAAAGGCTGACCAACATTATGCATTGTATCACAATATCCATATTTTATTGCATGTCAATTCATAAAATGAGAGGAATTAGACTGAGATGATGGTCAAATATACCAATGAATGAAGCAGCTTGATAAAATGTGTTTGTAAAATCTTAATAATAAAATATTTTGGCACAGAGATGTACACACAAGATATGGCCCACAAATAAAAATGTCATTAACATCCCACTTAAAAACAGTGTGAAAAAAAAGCCACATTGTAGTAAACAGATATTTACTAAATGTATCAGCCTTATAGTGTCAGCCAGTTGTACACATTGTATACAACGTAGGGAATACAATTGTACACATTGTATACAACGTAGGGAATACAATTGTACAGGTCACCACAAAAGTAAGAAAAAAAAGTACAAAGAGAATAAGCCCTTAATTATCTGAAATCACCACAACAGAACAGAACAAATTGATCAGATCATATCGGATCAGAACAGAAAGAAGTTGGACCAGGTGAACAGTCATAAACACAACCAGTGTTTACACTACAGAACATACAGTATGAGTAAAGGCTGTCTTAAGACATATTGGGCAAAAGTGCATTTTTATAAAAAAAAATCAAAGTTTTCAAGACGTACCTATACAAGGACAAGAAAAACATAAATAAAACCCCTTTTCTAAGTCAGTACTCTGAGTGTGTTGAACAAACATTACATACGGGTAGACAGTCCCTTGCATTTGTGTAGTCTTTGAATCCCATTTCATACACTCACTGGGAGGAGTTCGACAGACGTTATGGAGAGATATGGCCCTTATTCACCCAGTGGCCATCTTGGTTGTAAACACTAGAGCTGGAGGAACTGAATGAGGAATTCAGCATTTCAAGATGGAAAGGTGAACACTGTTGAAACAAACAAACTGAGGTTTATGTGTTTCAACACCTCACCAGAACACCTTGTTACACCGAGGTTATCCAGGATGACATAAAACCATGTCTGACATTTTCGCTTATTTTACTTTGTCTCAATTATCTGAGAAACGTTGTTTACCGTCCTCTCAAATTAAAGGAGAGGTGGAGAATCTCTATTTGCAATGCTAGTAGTTAAACAGCTACGCTACCGGCTATGCTACTTGGCTGAACAGCAACACTACTGGTTAAGCAGCGATACTACTAGCTAATCAGAAACACTATTATGAGCAACTATTATGGGTGTGGTCCGGTCAGTGTTTTGTGGGCATTGTTTAGAGGGGGTGGTCCGATGAGGGTTTTTGGTGTGGCCAGGTGGTCCAGGTGAGGTGTTTCGAGCGTGGCCAGGTGGTCCAGGTGAGGTGTTTCGAGCGTGGCCAGGTGGTCCAGGTGAGGTGTTTGGGGGTGTGGTCAGGTGAGTGTTCTGGGCGTAGGGTCAGGTGACAGTTTTGCGCTGACTCCGCAGCGCCCATCTGTGCGTGGTGGCCCTCCAGAGGAGAGGAGCCAATAGGAGGCTGAGGGTGGTGACACTCAGCACCAGCAGGTACACCTGTAGACCAGAGAACCACCACTATGAACACTGCGTCACGCATGCCAACTGGCTACGTTAAATCGTAGCAGGTTATCCTACAGGTAGCACAGGTAGCATCATGACGTGATGGAACACATTGTAATGAAGGCTAGCCTGCTAGGCTAGGTAAAAGCCTGCTAGGCTAGGTAGCGCTACGTTTACTGATAGAACTCATCGTAAATCCAGGCTAGTGCTACTGACCTCTCTGGAGATGATGCCGGCACGTCGCGCGCGGCTGCCCAGGACAAAGGAGAACTCGCTGACCTGCGCCAGACCAGCTGACACCACCCAGCGGATGTGGCGGGAACCAGGAGGCAAGATGGCCGACAGTACCAGCACGGCCATCAGGAACTAGCAGAGGGGTTTTCATATCATTTCATTTAATGTGCAATGTCCCAGTAGTTGAGCTTTAGTTATGTTTCTCATATTATATATTTTACATACATTATTGTGGATATAAATTGCACATTTTGGTATATTTTATAAGTTTTTGATAAACTATTTTTTGTTAAAGTTAGAAAAAGTTTCAGATCAAGGCTTCCTGTATAGATGAACAGACTGCCTAATGATTCAAACTACTTGCACTGGGACATTGATATTATGGGCCGATATTGACTGGCTTGAAACTAAGAAGTTGGGGACGAAAAAAAAAAAAAGGGGTCACAGATGATCAAAAGAGGGGTGAGTAGAGAGGAGTCCGGTCATACCTTCATGATGACGAGGGAGAGCGTCAACACCACCAGCACCGTCAGCTCATACAGCACAAAGCTGGGAAACACATGAAGACCTACACACACACACACAAACGTCAGCTTCCACAGCGCTCAGCGCGGGGTTCCTTTGGTCGCGACCTTAATGCGCTTATAGAGATGACCTCTCACCGATGGAGGCGAAGAAGATGATGGCTAGGAAGTCTCTGATTGGCTCGATGCACCCCATGACCTCAGTGGTGACAATTTGACCCAGGGAGGAGAGCAGTGCCCCAGCCAGGAAACAGCCCAGCTCCATGGAAACGCCCAGGAACTCCGTCACCTAGGCAACGCACAACAGACAGCCCTGTCACCTAGGCAACATACAACATACAGCTCTGTCACCTAGGCATAGCACCAGGGGCGAACTGGGAACAAAATTCGGCCCGGGCAATTTAGTCCTGGACCGGCCTTGGCGTTGCGCGATTGTTGACGGGGGGGGGGGGGGGCACAGGCCGATTAGTATCTGTGGTGACATGATGTCTACAGCCTTCAATCTGTACAGATAACACACACCTTCATTTGTCCATGACTGAGGTATTGTCTGGATCTGGTCAGGTTGTTACAACACTTCCAGGCAGGTCATATAAGGTCAGATTAAAAGGACTAATACAAAGCGCTTGGTTTGACCTTTACCCACCAAACTCACCCCAGACCTCTTCCCCTGATCCTTCTGGCTCCTCATCCCAGCCCTCCCATTGGCCCTCCCATTGGGGGGGGGGGGTTGGTGCGCGATTGTTGACGCCCCGGACCTACAGCCGACGTATTATGACCGGCCCAGAAAAAATCTGGACCGGCCCAAATGCGCATCGGCCCACCAGGGGATTTGCCCGGTATGCCCGATGGCCAGTCCGCCCCTGCATAGCACAACAGCCAGCCCTGTCACCTAGGCAACGCACAACAGACAGCTCACTTGTGATGTCACTAGAGGGTAGATTTTGAAATGGCCCTTTAAGTATGACAGGTAATGGTCTATAGAGGGCGTCTAGGAGCTGACAGAGAGCAGGAGGTGATGGTCTATAAAGGGTGTCTAGGAGCTGACAGAGAGCAGGAGGTGATGATCTATAGAGGGCGTCTAGGAGCTGACAGAGAGCAGGAGGTGATGATCTATAGAGGGCATCTAGGAGCTGACAGAGAGCAGGAGGTGATGGTCTATAGAGGGTGTCTAGGAGCTGACAGAGAGCAGGAGGTGATGGTCTATAGAGGGCGTCTAGGAGCTGACAGAGAGCAGGAGGTGATGATCTATAGAGGGCGTCTAGGAGCTGACAGAGAGCAGGAGGTGATGGTCTATAGAGGGCGTCTAGGAGCTGACAGAGAGCAGGAGGTGATGGTCTATAGAGGGCATCTAGGAGCTGACCGAGAGCAGGAGGAAGACGAAGGCACACGTCCCCAGCACTATGATCTCCTTGTTCCCCTTCCCCTCAGCGTGGAGTTTCTTGTAGAACGGACCAATCACGACGGACCGCAGCAGCAAACAGAGCAGCAGCACCGCAGCTAGCGACACCAGAACCTGCAACAGCAAGACCAGCACATGCACACCTCCCAGCAGCACACTGACACACACACACACACACACACACACATACACAATGAGACAATACACACACAATATAAGACCAGCACATGCACACCTCCCAGCAGTACACTGACACACATATACACATATAGACAGACAGGCAGACAGACATATACAGTATATGCGTGTATAACCTGTCTGTGTTGGAGTTCTGGGCTTGGATGAGGGAGGGCAGGACAGCGATGAAGAGACCCAGCTGGACGTCCTGCATCACCAGCATACCCAGCAGAACACTGCTGTACTCCACATCACCTAGAACACACACACACAAACACATATATATATCAACCACACATGTATATTTATATATATATATATATACACACACACACCAAGCAGAACACTGCTGTACTCCACATCACCTACAATACACACATATACACATCTAATACTATACACATACATACTATATACATATACACATATATACTTGTGGAGTGTGTGTGGTTGATAGCTGGTTTAAGCAGCCTCACCTGGCCCAAGTCAGACTGATTCGACTCTGGGGCTGGGTGGGGCTGCACACCTGTGGTGCATGAGTAACGTGGAGGCACACAGGATAAACAAGCCATCACCACACATACTTGGGAGAGAGCCTCCGTCATATCCGTGTTTAGCACCAGGTCTGGCCACGCAATTAACTCTAACTCTTCAACAAACAGGTTTGTTGGAGAGTTTTTCCTGTTTGATGGACGACAGGTGAACAGCCCCACCCAGCCCCAGAGTCGAATCAGTCTGACTCGGCTCCTTAACAACCACACACATATTGTATACAAATCAAGCAATCTGACCGGTTCATAGCCGTGGCATGTTAACCATATACCATGGCTATGATGTCAAATTCCTTTGCACAATTCAGTATGACTAAAAATGCTAAAAATCCAATGACATACAGAGCTAAAGAGGAGGTCGACAAACTGGAAAAAAGGTTACTGTCTGTCACCCAGACTGACCGACTGACAGCACCAGACATGCAGAGTGACAGACAGACAGACAGGCAGACCCACCATCCTTCTCAGCAGCCAGCAGGCGTGAGACGAGCGGGGTGCTGGAGAGAGACAGGCAGCTGGAGATGAAGACAGTCTGGGTGGGTCTGATCCTCAGCACCTGACCCCACAGCAGACCTGCACCCACCATGAGCAGGCTCAGACAGCAGGAACCCTGCACTGACGGCTTCCACACCTACACACACACAGATACAGAGATACACACACAGATAGCGGGAGAGTCACCGAGGAGCAGAGGAGAGAGAGAGAGGGCAGAAATTGTGCTGAGTTACACTTTTGCAATCCGATCTCGCCAGGACGTGTCAAGTGTCCGGTGTGGTCCCTCTGAGAGTAGATCTAAGTGTCACTGTGAACCAATGTGCCAGACCGGTCCGACACAATCCGCCCACCATCCCATGAGAAAACCAACTCTACATAATGAAACCCACGCCTTGTGCCCTGAATTACAGCACATCTCTGTGTGCACAAAGGACGCTACCAAGAATTAAATGAAATGACCTGCTACGGCACTGAAAAACTTAATGCATGAGAAGATTATTCCTTTCCACACCAAAGTAAAGTTAGTTTTCATATTTTAAATGAATTTCATAAAGCCCATACAATTCAGCCACAAAGCATCAAACCAATGTTGAACAATAAATTAACACACAAAAGTGTAGAATCTAGATAATGTTAAAGGATAACTTTGGGATTTCTCAACCTGGACCCGATTTTCCAAGGAGGAGTCTCGCTCTAAGCTCTCCTTGCGGAGAGTTGGTTAGACACAATAACATACAGACCGGATCAAGCGACAAAAGGTAAAGACAAAGGTTTTATTTCTCTGTAGGGATCCTTTCCATAACGTTGTCAGACACTTATAATAACAATCTGAGCCTGTCAGTGCCAAAACAAGCACTTTTAGAGGACTTACATCGACAGGGCGCTAATGCTCTATAGTTATTGCATTAGTCCCCGAGACCCAAAATTATGGGAAAATAGGGTCCTGGGCCCTCATTTATCAACGTTGTGTACGAAGAAATATGTGCGTAAACCATGCGTATGCAGTTTTTCAACAAAACGTGGAATTTATCAATTTGTTCTTGGCTTGTAAATGTGCGTACTTTGGGAGAAAATGTACGCACAGGGTCTGACCATGCGTATGCACAGCAAGCAGTAGAGTGAATAGGAAAATCACCAGAAAGAAATTGCAAACATGGCCTGTTAATGCTTTTGACCAACTTATACGAATACAATACGGAAAGTAATGTGATTTTTAATGATAAAATTAGGGCAGCTGTAGGAAGTACGTGCGTCAAAGTGCTGATCTAGTGTTATTAGAGGAAGTGGTGGGGGCTGCAGGCTGCATGAGAAGAAGTGAGCGTGTTTTCAGGAAACACCAACTTATTGGCAGTGTCCAATCCTCTCCACCCTCAGGTTTTTGGCTACTGGTGCGTCTCAGCGAGAGTTTGGAGATATAGCAGGAGTTTCCCAGCAGTCACTAAGCTGTTTAATGCCTGCTGGCAGTCACTGCCAGTATCATCACTTTACACACACAGTACAATTTGTTTCCATACACCGCTGCACAACAGAGTCTGTTGAGTCTGTTCTCTGTTGTGTCTCTTATATCGGTCTGAACCAATATAAAGAGGGACTTCCAAACCAACATTTCCAAACAAGATAGGAGCAATAGACAGAAATCACCATCCAACAATGAATTCAATTAAAATGCACTCGCCAATGATTGCTGGCGATGTACCTCTCCAGAGGACTTGGCCAGCCTCAGCCCCACCAGTTCGGCCAGTGTTGCGCTAATAAGCAAACACTCTTCTATAGCACTTGATAGGCTACTGTGTGGGGGAGAGGGACCTCTGATAGGCTACTGTGTGGGGGAGAGGGACCTCTGATAGGCTACTGTGTGGGGGAGAGGGACCTCTGATAGGCTACTGTGTGGGGGAGAGGGACCTCTGATAGGCTACTGTGTGGGGGAGAGGGACCTCTGATAGGCTACTGTGTGAGGGAGAGGGGACCTCTCATAGGCTACTGTGTGGGGGAGAGGGGACCTCTCATAGGCTACTGTGTGGGGGAGAGGGACCTCTGATAGGCTACTGTGTGGGGGAGAGGGACCTCTGATAGGCTACTGTGTGGGGGAGAGGGACCTCTGTTAGGCTGCTGTGTGGGGGAGAGGGACCTCTGATAGGCTACTGTGTGGGGGAAGAGGGACACTCGCTCCCATGCCACATTATTAGTTTTAGAAGAGAGCACAGCAGAACGTGGCCCAAGAAGTGTCCTCTACTTTGATTAAACTTATGTCACAAGAACTTATATTTCACTCTGTGATACATTTATTACCTTGGTTTATTCTTTGGATTTTCTGGTTCACTCTTCGAATCCATTGAACAATTTAATCGTCTATTTCCATTTTGTCATATTCATTCACACATTTTCCGTGGCGTTAAAGGGGATGTTTTGTGACCATATATGGTTATTTATGGGCGTAATTGTATGGTAATGAGCTACGCGGGCATGAGCATGAGGATTTAGAGCGGCCTGTATTTATCAAGGGAAATTGTGCACCGGTGTGCGTACGACAAGCCTAAGACCGCTTGATTAATCCCAACTATAGGATTTATAACTTTTTCTACGAACTTGATAAATGAGGGCCCAGGTTTAAAAATCCCGAAGTTATCCTTTAATAACCTCAAAAGGCCAAAGAATTTGGACCAATGAAAAATAGCTTGACTCATGTTGATGAATGTTAGGACAGATTGGTTTCAAGAGGTACCTTTCTCAGGCGCTCCGGGGAGAACTCAAGACCCACGACGAACAGCGTGAAGAAAACCCCAAGTTCACCTAGTGTCTCCACCTGCACCATGGACTGGAACACACACACACACACACACAATCAGTTCACCTAGCGTCTCTACCTGCACCATGGACTGGAACACACACACACACACACACACACACACACACACACACACACACACACACACACACACAATCACAGTTCACCTAGAGTCTCAACCTGCACTATGGACTGGAACACACACACACACACACACACCTTGATGGTGTTGAGCCCGGAGGGTCCCAGCAGGACTCCACAGATGACATAACCGAACATGGGAGGGAGACCCAGCAGGGTGCAGAGCCAACCACATGGGAACGACAGCATCACCACACACACCAGGTCCTGGGAATACATCATACATCATCATCATCATCATCATCATCATCATCATCATCATCATCATCATCATCATCATACACCAGGGCCCTCATTTATCAAGAGTTTGTAGAAAAAGTTATAAATCCTACGCATAAAATACGCATGAAATGTAGAAAGTTCGTACGCACAAAAAAGTTGGGATTATTCAAGCAGTTTAAGGCTTGTCATATGCACACCGGTGCGCAATTTCCCTTGATAAATACCGGTCGTTTTAAATCCTCATGCTGGTGCCCGCTTAGCTCATTACCATACATTTACGCCTAAATGACCATATATGGTCTCAAAACATCCTCTTTAACGCCACAGGAATGAATGAATGAATGAATATGACAAACTGGAAATAGACTAAATTGTTGAATGGATTGGAAGAGTGAACGGGAAAATCCCAAAAATAAATAAATAAAATACATGTATCACAGAGTGAAATATAAGTTCTTGAGACATAAGTTTAATCAAAGTAGAGGACACTTCTTGGTCCACTTTCTGCCGTGCTCTCTTCTAAACTAATAATGTGGCATGGGAGCGAGTGTCCCTCTCCCCCACACAGTAGCCTATCAGAGGTCCCTCTCCCCCACACAGTAGCCTATCAGAGGTCCTCCCCCCCACACAGTAGCCTATCAGAGGTCCCTCTCCCCCACACAGTAGCCTATCAGAGGTCCCCTCTCCCCAACACAGTAGCCTATCAGAGGTCCCTCTCCCCCACACAGTAGCCTATCAGAGGTCCCCTCTCCCCCACACAGTAGCCTATCAGAGGTCCCTCTACCCCACACAGTAGCCTATCAGAGGTCCCTCTCCCCCACATAGTAGCCTAGTTACAAGTATTTTAATCTAAAATCAAGCACTATAGAAGAGTGTGAATGCTGAACTGGTGGGGCTGAGGCTGGCCGAGTCCTCTAGAGATGTACATCACCAGCATCACTGGCGAGTGCAAATCTGTTTACGTAATTGAATTCATTGTCAGATGGTGATTTCAGTCCATCACTCCTATAATGTTTGGAAATGTTGGGTTGGAAGTCCCTCTTTATATTAGTTCAGACCGATATGAGACAGAACAGACAC
This sequence comes from Merluccius polli, assembly GCA_030340625.1. Classification (NCBI taxonomy): domain Eukaryota; kingdom Metazoa; phylum Chordata; class Actinopteri; order Gadiformes; family Merlucciidae; genus Merluccius; species Merluccius polli. Next base: position 9,863 of record JAOPHQ010003460.1, read on the forward strand.
AACAGACTGTTGTGCAGCGGTGTATGGAAACAAATTGAATGTTCTGTGTGTGTAAACTGATGATACTGGCAAGGACTGCAGCCAGGCATAAACAGCTTAGCGAGGCCTGGGAAAATCCTGCTATATCTCCAAACTCTCTCTGAGACGCGCCAGTAACCAAAAACCTGCGGGTGGAGAGGACTTGGACACCGATAAGTTGCTGTGTTGTCCGAAAACACGCTCACTTCTTCTTACGCAGCCAGCAGCCCCCACCACTTCCTCTACACTAGATCAGACCACCACCACATCCTCCAACAACACTAGATCAGCCATTTGACGCACGCACCTCCCACAGCTGCTGTAATTTTATATTATCATTAAAAGTCAGGTTACTTTCCGGGGGGGAATTGCATTTGTAAGTTTGTCAAAAGCATTAACTGGTCATGTTTGTAATTTCTTTCTGGTAATTTTCCTATTCACTCACTGCTTGCTGTGCGTACACATGGTCAGATCCTGTGCGTACATTTTCTCCTAAAGTACACACATTTTCAAGCCAAGAACAAATTGATAAATCCCACGTTTTGTCGAAAAATGGCATACCCATGATTTACGCAGATTTCTTTGTACGCAAAGTGACAAATGAGAGCCTAGGTCCTGGGAATACATCATCATCATTATTATTACCACACACACACACACACCACCACACACACACACACACACACACACACACCACCATCACCATCACCACACACATATACACACACACACACACACACACACACACACACACACACACACACACACACACACACACACACACACACACACACACACACACACACACACACACACACACACACACACACACACACACCACCATCGTCATCATCATCATCATCACTAAGCACGCACGCACAGACACAAAGGGAGTTAGAGGTAGACCTGGTCCAGGTAGAACCAGGACCCCCCAGGGAGGAGGAGGGTCTGACCTTGATAAGGTGGGGGTCGGCACGGGGCATGGTGGAGTCTCGGGGCTTGGTGAGGATGTACTGGTTGTTCTGGGAGTCTATGAGCATGCTCAGTCCCAGGTCATGCCTCCGCGTCCCTCCTGCGGGACACGTTCCTCCTCTCCCCCCCGTTTTCCTCATCCTCCTCCACTCTGAGCACTGCCTCCACGTTCACACCCTTCATCTGTGGGATGGAGAAACTGTGTGTGAGTTAAAAGTTAAATGTGTGTGTGTGTGTGTGTGAGTTAAGCCCCTCCCATCTGCTTGTTGTCATCGAATGCGGGTTCTTTAGGCCCCTCCCACCTTCTCGTTATTATCAAAGGCGTGCTCGTTAAGCCCCTCCCGCCTGCTTGTTATTATCAAAGGTGTGCTCGTTAAGCCCCTCCCACCTGCTTGTTATTATCAAAGGCGTGTTCCTCTATCTCCTCCTCCAGCCGGTCTGCGGCCCGGCGGACGTCCTCCAGAATCTCGTCCAGCATGGACAGAGTCTTGTTCTGTGCCAGCGCACTCTTCAGCGCCTCCTGCTGGTGCTTCTCCGCCGCCACCAGCTCCACATACTCCTGCTCCTCCTGAGAAACCCAACCCCACAGCCGCTTATAGTGCTTGTACATCAGAATGCATGATGGGATTTTACTTTGATTTTACATGGGATACATGGGAAAATTGTGCCATATTGAGAGGACTCAAGAGGGTTATAGTACTGTAAAATCCTATATCAACATACATATACCTTAACCTAGAATAATGAAAACTTTGTTTTGTCACGTCTTGCATGAGAACCGCTGTGGGAGTTTCAAACAACGTCTCCCCATAATGACAAATCATTTCACGATTAATTACTAAACAATGACCTGTCACCTATAGGGGTAGCTTTTGAATTAGCTTTTAATGGCTAATTGACGCAACACCTGGTGGTAAAATAGGGGCCCTTTAAACTCCAAAATCCAAGATCCATCCAGATACATCTCAGGTGTGTATGGTCGCCACGGGAACATCCTCCGTCTCACCTTGATGGCGGCCTCCCTGAGGGCCTCGAGGCGGAGCCGGCTGCTGTCCTTCATGTTGACGACGTCGCGGTAGTCTCCCTGCAGCGCCCGGTGGAGACTCACCACCGCCTGGAAGACCAGACTCTCACTCTCGTTCAGCTCCTTCTGGAACACCTCCAGAGTGTGCACCTGGTGGAGAGGTAAACACACAGGTAAGATAAGATAGTAGATCATTAGGCCTAGACAGGTAGACACAGGTACACATGAGTGGTTAAGACAGGTGATAAACTGGTAAGAATCTGTCTCATGGGCAGTACAGGTAATACACAGGTAGCAATCAAGCTGTTGGTTGAGATAGGTAATACACTGGTAAAAATCGACCTTGTAGGCAGCACAGGTAATACACATGTAGGCCCCTACCTGGTGGTAACCCACAGGTTGGAGGTTATGACAGGTATATAATACACATGCAAATACCTTAAGAGTGTGTACATAGGTCTGAACAACCTATGATTGGTGAGTCCCTGGTAGACTGGTGTGGAGTGTATGTCGTTGATAACTGGTTTAAGCAGCCTCACCTGGCCCGAGTCAGACTCATTAGACTATGGAGCTGGGTCATGTGTGGTGCATGAATAATCAACGCACACAGGATAAACTAGCTATCACCACACAGAGAGGGCATCTGTCACAACATCATATATCTTGCCAATTCTCCGATAAACTGCCAGTGTCCTATGTGTCGGAGGAACCCAGCAAAGCTACTTAGATGGTGTGAGGCAGGGGACTACTGCCACACTGGCGCCCAACGTGGGGCATCTCTGACCCGTAAAGTGACACAGACGGGCTGCCCAAAGATGCACTGGAGCCACCAGCTGTGTCTACATTAGACTACACTGAAGTGCTTCACACAGGAAAATCCAAATAAACTATAAAACACTATGATATAGTGATACTACAAAACGATAAACAACCACACTGGGCTATTGTGCTGATCCCTCGCCCAGATTGCAGAAGCTATTCTAGGGACCTGGGGCCGTATTCACAAAGGATCTTAGCGCTAAAAGTAGCTCCTAACTGGCGAATTTAGGAGAAACTCCTAAAAATAATGGGCGTGTCAGTCTTAAATTTAGGACTCCTAATTTTTTTCACTAAGAGCAATTCACAAAGGATCTTAGGCCTAAAAGTAGCACCTAAGTCTAGGAGAGCTTAAAAGTCCTCGAGAGGACTCCTAACTCACTAAGACCTATTCACAAAGAATCGGAAAATGACTGCGAGACGAAATGTTTTGGAGACAGTGGAAGACTGTGAATTGATCAAGAGATATAGGCTAAATCGTGAGGGTATAAAACTTGTTGTGGAATTAGTGCGGGATGCAATAACATCCCCGACTAACAGGAATAACTCGATTGGGAAATAAAATGTTTGGCAACACTACGATATTTAGCAACAGGGAAAATGCAAGTTTGCAATGCCGACGATTTAGGAATATCGCAACCATCAGTCAGCCATAAACCGAACCATCAACGCGCTCTGTAGACCACATATCAATTCAATTAAATTCAAACTTTATTAAGGACACATCTCATGAAAGGTCCATAACACCAACACAACACAATAATAATAAAATAATAAAAATAGAATAAAAAATACACACACACACACACACACACACACTCACACACACACACACACACACACACACACACACACACATACATATATATATATATATATATATATATATATATATATATATATATATATATATATATATATATATATATATATATATATATATAAATATATAAATGTAGCCTACATATAGGTAAATATACACACACACACACACACACACACACACACACAATTCCACAATGATCATATATTTACATACAGGCTAGAAGAGCTGACAGAGCTCAGTTCAAAGTTGGTTAAGGCTGAAATAATACCATTAATATCATCCAACAGTTTATTCGGTTTCCTTTAGACAATCAACAACTACACATGATCAAAGCCAACTTCATGGCAATTGCAGGTATGGCCGGTGTGGTCGGTGCTGTTGACGGGACGCACATACAAATAATTGCGCCATCAAAAGATGAGGACGTGTTCGTCAATAGAAAGAAAGTACATTCCATCAACACGCAGATTGCTTTTGATGCAACTTTTAACATTCTTGATGTTGCGAAGTGGCCTGCAGGGTCTACCCATGATCCGCGTATTTTAATGGGGAGCGGTCTGAGGCGTGAGGCGCCATGTACCAGTTGGGTGTCTTGCTGGGTGACAGTGGCTGTCCCTGCAAGACGTCTTGACCCCCTATCTCAATCCACAACCGGGAGCACAGTTAAAGTATAACATGCAAGTGATTACGCAGATTACGATTAGTCCTATGCGTAAAAAACACCGTATTAGCTCTTTGTCGCCTTTTATTTGTTGAATCCATATTTATTATTATTTGCTGTGTTCCTCCATATATGTTAGGGCACACAAAAATACACGAAATCTTGTGGAGAGAGGATGTGATCACAGTGATCACTGTATGCGCCATTCTCCACAACCGGTATGGGCTTTTATTAAAAGTGTTGAATAGTGGAGATATGCTCATTGAATAATAGTTTGCAGGGTGCTTTTAATTGCCTCCTTGAATTAATGCAACTTACGTATTTTTATTGTTTTTATTGTTTATCTCTCTCTCTTTAACGTGCATAGGCTACAACGTCATTATCGTGGTCTGCACAAACTTGTCATCATGCGTGTATTCTGCTAACTGCACTGTCGATAACTATTTGATAGGAATTTCTAGCCGAGGCTATTTCCTTGTTCTTCGGTGATTCAGTGGGCTCGTTTCCACAGAGACCGCCTGCTCTGAACAACCAATCACCGCACTGACCGCTTCCAAACTCGTGCACGAGAATCGACGTAATCCATAGCAACGGCGCGTCACTCTTAGTTCACTCTTAGTGATTTATCCTTAGTATGAGTAGGTCTCAGCGGCTTTGTGAATAACTTTTAAGAAAAAACTCCTACGTAAAATGTTTTAGCGCGAGTTAGGAGCACTCCTAGCGGTAAGATAAAATGCTTTGTGAATACGGCCCCTGGTCTAGTTCTCACCTGGAAGAGCCTCTCCGGGTCCGAGAGCGTCTGGTCTCTCCCGACGGCGTCT
>JAOPHQ010003460.1:20000-110000 GCA_030340625.1 Merluccius polli
CCCGTTATTTAAAAATAATACAGACCCTTGGGACATTATTGACCAATCAGGATCAAGTATTTACAATGTTGTGGTATACAGCTCTATATTTTATACTTATATTTACAGCGAGCTTGCTAGTGTATGCAACTAGTGACATTCGATGCTGTCTATAGCTAGCTTGCACATAAACAGTAGCCTCTAAAGCTAGCTACGTACATAACCATTAATATTCTATAGCTAGCTATAACGTAACCAGCAACGTTGTACGCAGCTATCTAGTGTATGTAACCAATGGTGTATACCGTGTGTGTACAGATGCGACAGCCCTGACAAGCTGAAGGCCATCCTGCCTAGACTGGAACAGGAGCTTAAAGACACGGGGAAGTTCAAGGACATGTACCAGTTCACCTTCAACTTCGCCAAGAACCCCGGACAGAAGGGGCTAGGTCAGTGTTTCCCCACATGGAGGTTGTACTTGGGACCCACCTGATATGTAGATGGGGTCACAGGAAAATTAAGCTATAGATGTTTGCTGATATATTTCTTATGGAGGTTCTGTACATACTAACAGACTGCCTAATGATTCTTAGCCACACACAAACTAATACTATCACGTAAAGGCGAACCAAAGCCCTGACCCCACCTTTATAAAATGCTTTCAGGTTTTGTCATTTAGGAGCGGTGTTGCCAGCTCCCTTTTAAACACCCATTCAATTCACTTTCAATAAGTAGAGGACAGGTGTATCGCATCAATGCTTAATCAGCAGGTGACCGGGTACAACCCTATCAGCCAATAAGAAGTTATGCATGCAATAGCACGTGTTTAACCTATAGAGGGAGCCCTCTACAATGTAAAACAACCTACAAGTGGTGGTGGGGTTTGGTTCTCCTTTAATGTGGTGCTGGGACATTGATATTACAGGCATATGGGTTAAAACAGTGTGTGGGGAAGCAGATGAACACGTTTTAAGATCTAAAAATGGGGTCATGGGCCAAAAAAGGTTGTGAACCACTGGACTAGGTACACACTGGGATGAAATTCTGGGAGGGAACCTCTTAAGGGCTATCAGTGACCTAGAAATGTTATCTTAAGCTAATTATAGTACATTCAGATACAATATTAAGGAGCATGAATGGGTAAGGGCATCTTGCTCTAGGCTGCCTACAGGTAGGCTGCCGATGTTGAGTTTCAAACCCGGAACCTTTTGGCTGGGAGTTAAACACCTTAACCACTAGCCTGTCTTGCCCCCCTTTTCCACAGTCTTGTTCTGCTGTAGACATTTAACATTATATTGTGTGTTCTGCTGTAGACCTAGAAATGGCCGTGGCCTACTGGAACCTACTGTTGACTGAGCGCTTCAAGTTCCTAGACCTCTGGAATAGATTTCTGCTGGTGAGTTCAGAGCCCAGAACCTCGTTAGCCATCTTATCCATAGACATACATACATAGACGCCTCATAGACTGACGCTGCCCGTTAGAGCTGACGTAGCAGCGCGGCCGCCATCTTGGCAGGGGGCCCAGTGCGCCCCCAGTGCATTCATTTCTATGGAGGAAGGCGTATCCCCAACTACAATAATAAGCATAACTCCCCGAATTTTTACCGGATTTTCACACGGTTTGGTTTGTTACAAATGGCAGAGATTTATTTATGATACAGGACGAATTTTTATTTTTATTTTTTTAAATAATAAGAATTATTGTTCAATCTTACTTGTTAAAGGTAATCCCACACGATCTGGTGTCAATACTGCGCCGTAAGCTGCACAACATACTGGCATAGCTTGCTCTCCCGTTGACTCCTATGCTAGACTAGAGTGAGGACTCCCTACCAATATGGCGGCGACGCTGGGTTACGTTCCATCACGTCATGTGGCGTCTATGTATATATGTCTATGATCTTATCAACCCAATCCATCCCGATCCATATGGTTGTCTGTTGTCGTTCACATATGTAGTTAAAGGGGAACAGTCACACTGGGATCATTCTGTCTAATATAACGGAGTACTGCTTCATACGTGTGTTGTAAAAAAAGTTAACTCTGTTTCCTGCAAAAACAATCTCGGAAAACTTGGACCATTGATGCATTGGTCAGATTTACACAAATGTATTTACGCAAAGAACACAAATCCCAGGATGATCTTGTCAATGATCCAACTTATATTAGAAAATAGTCGAGCGTAATGGTTTCCATTTAAATGTTTTCTTTAAGTCCATGTATTCCAGTAAAAACGCACTCTGTGTTTAGGAGCACCACAAGCGGTCCATCCCTAAAGACACATGGAACCTGCTGCTGGACTTCGGCAACATGATTGCAGATGACATGTCCAACTACGACGAGGAAGGTGAGGACTGACTCACAAACACCTCAGATACACCTTACCTGCCTGGACAGATACAGTGCAGCGATGCTATACGTTGTAAGAGCGTTGAACGTTGTATCTGTGGTGATACATCATGCTGTTTCCATGGTGACCGAAGGCTCCATCAATAGTTTGATGTTCTCTCATTTTGAATGTTTCGAATGGTCATCTTAATGAGCTTATGAACGTGATGGTAGGATCAGCTTAAGCAAAAGATGTAACCCTACTTGGTTGATTCCCAAGGAGAAATTAGGGAATAAGATTAATAATATTTATTTCCCAGGATGTAGCCCCTGCAGTGTATGACTAAAATGATGGACAGCATCATTAGATCACAAGACTTCAGCTCATGATCTGCTCTGGATTTACTCTGACTAAATGTGTAGTCCAGACTAACCTCTATTCACTGAAGACATCCTCTTCCTCAACTAATCCCCCCCCCCCTCCTGCAGGTGCGTGGCCGGTCCTCATCGATGACTTTGTGGAATTTGCTCGACCAATCGTGACAGGAGGCAGCTGTAAATCCATCTAGCCCCAGGTCCCGCGCCAGGCATCTGGTGGAGTTTGAGTCGGCCGGCCCTGGACTTTCATTTTCCGTTGTCTAGTTTTTTTTCACGGACTGAGGATTTTATACCAGGAACTAGAAAAGTAAGAGTCTTCCCACGCCTGGAGTAGCTGTGAAAGCTCTCTCACTTGGCCGAGAGACCTTGGCGGAGAGTTGACCTGGGACAGAATAGGAAGAGAGCCAGAGTTGGATCACCTGGGAAGGCTAGCAGTTGCTGAGCTAGCGCTGCTCGCTAACCACAGGTTGCTGCTGCTGAACTGCTACTGCAGCTAGCCTGCTAGCCAAGTGGGCGTTTTAACATGCATAAATGTTTGGGGGATATGGCTTCTTACGTTGCCAAATGTTTTGAATAATATGTTAAATTCTGCATGTTTTGATTGATTGATTAGCATAAAGCAACACCATGGAAGTGGGCCGATCGATTCTTCAGCAGATTATTAAATTGATTAATCATATCTTCCAACAGATTATGAAATGAAAGGATCGTAATCAACAGATCTAGATTTTTCACCTCTTCACCAGCACAGTGTTATACCTTTTACTACCACATGTGTGTGTGTGTGTGTATATGAGAACTACATTTTATCAACCTTTATTATAGAAATCTGCTTTTCAGATCCACAGTTTGAAACCTGAGTTTGTTATTTTATTTAGTGTTCAAGGCTGTTCCAACTGACCGTTATGTTGACTGTTTCACAAGATATTCAGGAGGAGATGATTATATACCTTTTATATGCCAACTCTACAAACTGCACTGATGGACACTTTTCTTTATATTATATTGCCAGTGATGTTCTGCTAGTGCAGCACTGCTGTTCAGTTTACATCGAACATACTACATTCAACTGGTTTGTTTAAGATTATCCCTACTATTTATAAACCGGCCAATACATCCACACTTCTGGTGTTTTGCTTGTGGTACGAAGGACATCTCATTTCAGTAGAGCGACTCTTAGGCTAGGACATATCCTCAATGAAACATTAAACACTGAACACTCAGGTACCAGTAGTTATCTCTGGCTAAATGTGAAACCCGGGAAGTGTTAGCTTATCTACAGCAGTTTTAGCAAAGCTCACCCATGTTAGCCTAGCTACGCAAGTGTTAGCCTAGCTATGCAAGTGTTAGCCTAGCTACACACGTGTTATCTTGGCTACACCAGTCCAACATTGTTTACCCTCAGTGCAGGGCTGGCCGTGTTGCCCACTGACCCACGGAGGATCTTGTTGTCTAGCTACATACCAGTGCACCTTTAAAATGACTGCTAGGCTAACTAATTACCATCTACAGCAGTAGGAGCTAGCATTGAATTACTGCTAAGCTAACTAGCATATACAGCCGTATGACCTAGCTTTGAATTACTGCTGCGCTACCTAGCATCTCCAGCAGTAAGAGCTAGCATTGAATTACTGCTGAGCTAAGTAGCATATTCAGCAGTAGGACCTAGCTCTGAATTCTTGCAAAGCTAACTAGCATCTCCAGCTGTATGAGCTAGTGGTCAATTACTGCTGAGCTAACTAGCACCTCCAGCAGTAGGAGCTAGCATTGAATTGCTGCTAAGCTAGCTAGCATCTGCAGCACTAGTAGCTAGCTAGCTTTGCTTCGCCACACTAAAACAGTAAGAATGTTTTAACTTTTATAAACCCCCTCGTCGCTTCATTCAAATAGATGGAAAGTGGTGTTGTGACCTTATGGCGTGTGTGTTTCAAGTAACATTTGAATGATATTTAAATGTAATATTTAAATAACCGCAAAACCAATGTATTTTTGGATCTCAAACATCCACAGTGTTACGTTGTTCAACAGCTTTCCTATGGAAAACGGCAACTAGAGAGACACATTGCCATCGCCTGGCAACACTCTGAGCCAATAAGAAACAGCCAATGCAATGAGCTATTTAAACACAGATGGCCGTATTGGCCCACTCTATTCTCTAAAGATGATGTCACTGTCTCAATCGTGTAAATGTCAGTTAAACTGCTAGGAGTGGGACATGATTCATCATAATCATACGGTACGTTACAGGACTGTCAAACGTGTTGTCGAAAGGTGTTTGGTTCATTCTGCGCCAAACTGTTTTATTTTCAGTGGCAAATGGAAATACATTGAAAGATATTGGTGGCATATTATGTGTGTGGTTATGGAGGGAGACGGAGTTAAAGTTTGTCAATAAAGCATGTGGGTTTTTAGCATGGTGTGAGGGCTGCTTTGTGTGCCAACATACTTCACTGTTGCCAAGAAACTAATTTATGTGACATTAAAGTGTGTGTGTGTGTGTGAGAGAGAGAGAGCGAGCTAAACCGGGTGAGTAGCTTTTGGGGTCACATCCCTCAACACAGTTAAAGGGCCCCTATTTTAGCACCAGGTGTGATGTTGATTAGCCAATCACCATCTACCCTTTAGTGATGTCACAAGCAGGAGTGTCCACTCGATGTTGTCCACTGGGTAAAACCTGGTTCATAGTTGTAAAATACATGTAATAATGGAAGGAACCAGTAAATCTGCTGGTTCATAGTTGTATAACAGCGTAGCTATTGTTCATGACAAACGACTAACTTCAACCAATCAGATCAACAAACCATATGACACAGTAGGAGAGTGAAAACATCTTGTCCATCGAGAAAAGCCTTCAGTGCTGTTCTTTGCTCTTCTTTCAATGAAGAAATACTCTCCAGTTCAGATATAACTGATGCTATAGCAGCATCTACGCTAACCTCTTTAGGAGCCGCCACTGTGGTTTTTGAACAGTCGCTTCCCACTGCTGTCACACCTAAACCACGCCCGTAGCTGCTGGTAGTTCTTCATAGGACGCGAACTACTGTGGTTCGGACCACAAATGCTTAACTTGAAGCCCGGCCAGACCGACCTCCAGAGAGAAACGGAATGTGAACTCGGGAGATCGGGATGGTCTCACGAGGCTAGGAAGAGAGTAGAGGAGATTAGGAAGTGATAGGTAATCTAAGGAGACGAACATAGTACATAGACACAGAGCAGAAGGCAGCATTTTGCATGGAGCCATGGCACCCCCCATGGGGACAAAGGGTGTCAACAAGCTGCTGGACCAGCTGACAGACTGGCTGACTGAAGTCCATTACCCTTATGACCTCACCCCCCCTCTCTCCATCCATCCAGCCCTTATAACCTCAACCCACCCCTCCATCCACCCAGCCCTTATAACCTCACCCCCCCCCCCCCTCCATCCACCCAGCCCCTGGTTCGGCCCCCCACACCACCCAAGCCGCATCACCACACACACACACACACACCAGCCTACAGCCAGTCTACTGTCAGACCCCTACCCTAGCCACCCTACTGTCGGACCCCCATGAGGGATTGCCTTTTTAGGAGATGACTCAACGCGGCTGGACCCAGTGACGCCCCCCCCCCCCCCCCCCCCCAACACAAAGGACCTGCAGCTGATAAAGACCACTGCGTGTGCATGTATGTGTATGCGCGCATGTGGGCATGTGTTTGTGTTGGCAAACAGGAGACCTGGGAGAGAGCTCCACAGTAGCTAGAGCACATCAGCAGCCGGATCTCAGACCTTCAGAGTTCATTGAGGCTGACTGACTGAGGTAATTCTTCTGGTTCTGTGTGAGGTTCCTCCGGACACGCTGGGACGTCACTAACAGACGGTGGATTAATAAGAGTTCGTCTCGGGGCATCGCATTCTGGTCTTCCGAGCGTGGACATCTCCAGTTGGATCGCTGGTTAGGTAGGGGTCAGGGGTCGGACTAGGGTCAGGTCAGGGTCAGGTGAGCATCAGGGAAGCCGTCGTGATGGAGAAGTTCCAGGCAGGCATGGTTCTGGGGGCTGCGGGGGATGCCTTGGGCTGGAGGAAGGGCCGGTGGGGGGGCTGCACCTCCGGTAAACAGATCCAGGAGGAGCTGGCCTCCCTGGGGGGTCTGGGGGCCCTCACCCTGGACCCCGAACTCTGGCCTCTGGGGGACAGCGCTCTGATGCACATGACCACCGCAGAGGCCCTCATCACAGGTAGGATGGAGGGAGGGAGGGAGAAAGGGACAGATGGATGATGATGGATGGATGGATGGACAGATGGATGGATGGATAGATAGAATAACAAAAGCTAACAAAGCCCTTATTAGTTTAGGACATTCACGGTGAGGAAGATTGTGTACAGGTCTAAAAAGGAAAAGATACTACATTTTTAAGAACACAGTAAAGCACATTATTAGCATTTTTGTCTATCATTCTAGAATGAACATTTCATATGGCAACTCTATTGCACATACAGCATGTATAACATAACTAGAACTAGGCCTGCACGATATCAGCAAAATGTGCGATGTGCGATCACACTGTTCAATATTGCGATGACGATATGACTTGCGATAAATAAGAAAATATTTAAGTTTGCATACAGTTCCTGTCTCTTTCAGATTTTTCAGCTTTAATAGATTCCCTGCTTTTAGGGACTGTACGATATTTACCGGGGGGGGAGGGCCGGTCGTCAGGGGGGGAGGGCCTAGGATAATTTTGTTAAGCCTTAGGGGAGGGCCCAGGAGAATATTTTTGGCCTGGGGGGAGGGCCGAGGAAAATTATTTTATGGGGGGGCAATCGTCATGACTCATGCCGAGTTCGATGTTTAAATGAAAGATAGGATAGCCTGTAAGGAAGTGAACGTCTCCTTTACCATAACCATAACCCTTTTTGGAGTGAATTGTTTCACAGTAGACTGCGGACGCTGTAGACTCTGCTCTGCGAGCGGACGCTGTAGACTCTGCTCGTCTCTTACCACCGCGAACGGGTTTATGAGACCCCAGATCGTTTCACACAGACGCGGGAGGGTACCTTTGGCGTCAGTATCCAGGGCTTAATTTGGGCCGGAACACGCCGGAATATGTTCCGGTGTTACACCGAATTCTGCGACCCACCGAAATATGTGACCCCAGGGGGCGCTGTTGCACATTTTCTGCAACATGCACGAGTTTGAAGCGTAGACAGGCAGACAAGACAAGAAAAAGCACAGAAAAATGATGCAACATATAAAAAAAAAAAAGTACTCAATGAAATGTATAGACCATCTTTTCAAGTACTTAATTGGAATGGATTATATCTAAAATGAATATGAGTACACATTCATCATATTTTTCATTCTTCATGCCTGTCTACGCTTCAAACTCGTGCATGTTGCAGAAAATGTGCAACAGCGCCCCCTGGGGTCACATATTTCGGTGGGTCGCAGAATTCGGTGTAACACCGGCACCTCCAACGGTGGATCCGGCACCTTTTTTATTTTTTTATTCCCCCCCCCCCCCCCCCCGCCGTCAGTGGTTACGATCGCGCAACCCCGTCATCAGTCCGCGGTCCCCCCCTCCCGTTGACAATCACGAACACCCCCCCCCCCCACCCACCCCCGGGCGTGACAAATCGTCGGTAGGCCTATATTACGAGTTGGGATGAGAACGGGTTGTCTGCCGAAACCGTCAAGTCTAAATCATGCGATAGGCGCGCACGATGACATCCTCACAGCACACGGGCTGTGTGGACTCGGGTCTGCGGCTGAGTCCGCGGCCGGGTCCGCGGGTCCGGTGCTGGGTCCGCGGCTGGCGGGTCCGGTGCTCCCCCCCCCGTTGACAATCGCGCCGAATGTAGAGCATATTGTAATGCAGCGTTGAATGGATGAATAGCTTACATAAGGGTCCCCAGCACTTTTCAAACCACACTCAAGCTTATGGTTATTGTCCCCACCACTTCTAAAACCAAACTGACGCCACTGACCACATAGACCAAGAATCGCAGGGTGATCATTAGTCGCTCTTAGTCACAGTAGTTTGTGTTTTGTCTTATAATAGCCTATAAGGTACAATGTCATCAGCCAAGTTGTGAAATTATTGGGGGAGTCTCGTAACATTGATAAAAGCAGGCTTGTCCCCATTCTCAAGTTCAAGGCACAGCGTGGCATAAACCCCTGCTCTTGCTGCGTGTGTACCCGTGTGTGTGTATGTGTGCTTATGTGGCCGTTTTAACCTTGTAAACGTCATTTTCCGACCAATTTTATTTGATTCACGTAGCGGGGAGGGCCTAGGAGAATTTTTTTGAGCCGGGGGGAGGGCCCCGGAAAAAAAAAAATTACCAGGGGGGAGGGCCAGGCAGAACAATTTTAACCCGATCGTCTGGCGACCGGCCCTCCCCCCCCGCTAAATATCGTACAGTCCCTTAGGTACTCTCAAACACTGAATAGTAATTACATTTTTTTTTTAAAAAGGGAAAATAATATTCTTGTGCATGCTTTTATTGAAACCCACATAACATTAATTTACATGTTATTGTAAAAATAAATTCAAGTTTCCTTACCCTGCTCTCAACAAAAACAAAAAGTATCTATTGAAATAAAAGAATCTCAGGGGGAAAAGAGCTTAAATAAATAACACAAATAAATTCTGGATTGGATACTGACAGGGTTAAATAATGTCCAAAACATACTCCGTAGTTTGTGGTTTAAAATGTATATGTTAAGGACGAAAATGAAAACATCCCCGCTTAGTATTATCCTCTTCTCACCCCTCCTTCTCCTCTGCACCGCTCCGCAGCCCGACCGTCCAGCGCGACTCACGCAGAGTGAGATCTGTTTAGTTGTAGTGTTGTGAATCAACTGTTGCTCCAAAGCTGTCTCACACTTCTTTCCTTTTACCGAGAGTTGTTCCGATTCCGATACCATATCGGTGAGTGCTGGAGTCCAGGCACCGTTTACCAGTTAGCTCCGTTAGCGCCATTAGCGCCATTAACGTAATTTACGTAAGTTACGTAAATTACGTAAGTTATCCTACGTAAATAACTTACGTAATTTGCGTAAGTTATTTACGTAATAACTTACGTAATTTGCGTAAGTTACGTGAATTGCGTAAGTTACGCAATTCACGTAAGTTATTACGTAAATAACTTACGTAATTTGCGTAAGTTATTTAACTTACGTGAATTGCGTAAGTTACGCAATTCACGTAAGTTATTACGTAAATAACTTATGTAATTTGCGTAAGTTATTTACGTAATAACTTACGTGAATTGCGTAACTTACGCAATTCACGTAACTTACGCAAATTACGTAAGTTATTACGTAAATAACTTACGCAAATTACGTAAGTTATTTACGTAATAACTTACGTGAATTGCGTAAGTTACGCAATTCACGTAACTTACGCAAATTACGTAAATTATTACGTAAATAACTTACGTAATTTGCGTAAGTTATTTACGTAATAACTTACGTAATTTGCGTAAGTTAGCCTACGTGAATTGCGTAACTTACGCAATTCACGTAAGTTATTACGTAAATAACTTACGCAAATTACGTAAGTTATTACGTAAATAACTTACGCAAATTACGTAAATTGTGTAAATAACTTACGTAATTCGCGCGTCTTTTCTGGTCCGTCGTCATGGAAACATGAAGCCCTGCCAGTGGTGCGGCGTTTGGACCAGAGTGAAAACAAACGAAACAACACATCACTGTATACCACCAGTATGTGTGAAAACACTCACTGTGGCTTTTTAAATTAATTGTTATTTATTCATAGATTTATATCTGTTATTTTTCAGTTGTCTGACTATCAAACCAGACAATAAAATAAAGTTAAATGTTTTTCTTTTGCTGTATTCATTTTACAGAGGATTTAACCTGAACCAGGCTTTGCAACAATAATAATCACATCACATTCATGGGGGCATAGTATATACTAACTCCTAGCGTTACTCTGAGTGTGATGGATGACAAGAGCCTTACCTGATCACATCACTCTATGAAATGTTATTTTATCTCAGCAGCGTCCCAGGAGCGGCGCGCCGCAGCCGCAACACTATCTTTACGTAGCGTTATCCTGCAGGAACGTCAGCGAAGCTTGGCGTCATCTGATTGACTAGTGTGTGCATGCATGGCCCAAAATGTCAGAATGCCACGCCGAGTGTGCATGGCGAACTTATCGCATTACAGACCAGCTTTTGCGATGTGTTTATCGCGAACGTTCACATCGCGATGACGATGAAAATTCGATTAATCGTGCAGGCCTAACTAGAACATTGTCCAGTACTGCACTGTTATGTCCTAAAATACTAGTTCTGTCCTCCAAGAGGGCTGCATCTGCCAAATACTCCTCAAGTACAAATACAGATTCCAAAACAGAGAGCTGGTCCCATCAGCTGTCATTACCAAACCTTTGATCTGTAGCATTACCACAATCCCTCGCTTCACATTGCCTGCCGCCGCCAAAGGAAACTTCTTCATACATCTGTGCTGTTAAGTCACGTATTTCCAGCCGCAGACGATCTGAAATAGACGGCTCTGGAACAATAGCAGGACAGATCAGGTGTGACCCTGGATCAGGTGTGGCTGGGGACAACTTCCAGAACTGCCACGCCTATCTGGTGACAGTGGTGACAGCTTTCAAGATTAAACCATTCAGGCACAGGGATACACACACACACACACACACACACACATGAAAACAAATGCACAAAGCTTTGGAGATCCATGGATGAATCATGAGTCTAATTACGTCAGAGGGGAAGTATTAAGAAGAGAAGATTAAACCTGGCAGGCAGGCACACACATATATATAACACACACATTTAAACATACTCACACACACACAAACACACACACACACAGAAAACCTGCTGTATTCTGCTTCATGATATAAAAGTATAACATAGTCAACAGGACGAAAACATGATGAAGAAAAGGCAAAAGCGTAACCTAGCCTAGCGAGGAACATCATGTCATTCTGACAGCAACTCTCTCTCTCTCCCTCTCTCTCTCTACAGGTAAATTAGAAGTCACAATCACACACACATAAAAACAATCTCTTACATACACATTATCTCTCACACATACACACACTCTCACAGTGTGTGTGTGTGTGTGTGTGTGTGTGTGTGTTTTGTGGGGTTTCCCTATGGAAACATTTCCTCGCTCTAGAGGCATGTAGCTCCTAATCTGCACTCAGCTAAAATTAACCGTCAGCATCTCACTGCTCACATACCAGCCACACATGAAGCACAGCAAGTACGCCCCTGTGTGTGTGTGTGTGTGTGTGTGTGTGTGTGTGTGTGTGTGTGTGTGTGTGTGTGTGTGTGTGTGTGTGTGTGTGTGTGTGTGTGTGTGTGTGCGTGCGTGCGTGTGTGTGTTTGTGTGTGTGTGTGTGTGTGTTAAAGGTTAAAGGTAAGATTTGAGAGTTGTAAAGTGAAGAAAGCAAGATTTTGTCTACTCCCGCCCTCTCTACGTTTCTCCGCCATTGATAAGTGTTGAATTTCATGCACCTGTGATTGACAGGCAGGATTATCCAAACCAATTAGGGAAGAGATGTCCTGATTGGCCAGAAATTAGCCAGGAGCAGTCTAAAATATTAATTGGCTTGTACAGAGCATTTCCCTAACAGCTGGTGATGGCTAGCTAGACCATTTCTACCAAACATCAGCGCCATTGTTACCTGCCTTGCACCTAGGTTACCTAGGCCACTAGTTTGGTTTACCGGATGTAGGTTGTTGGTATTAGCCCGCCCAAGCCTGCCATTGGGCGACTGTAGTAGTCGCCCAATGGCAGGCTCTGGACGGGCTAATACTTTATGCTCTTCCCCCTTCTGCCATCTGTAACCGTTGCTGCATCCTGGGCTTAGCGCCGCCCAAGGCGATTGTGATTGGTTAAAGAAATACAAACAAGACGGAGCGTTTCTTTCCCCAGAATGATAGTGAGTAGAGCCAGACCTTTCTCCAGCGCTGACACAGTGCTAAAGCGAAGTGTGGAGATAGGGCTGGCTATGCGAGACTACGTCGTGCCTAACAATGCCCTCCACTGTAAAACACAGGCCTCTTGTGGCTTATGGCTTAAATCTATTGTATATATAGACTACTGGTGCCTGGAGGACCTGTACCGGGAGCTGGTGCGTGTGTATGTGGGGGCCTCAGCGGCCTTGCAGGGCCGGGCCCCGGATTCCTCTATAGTGGACTGTTGCTCACACCTCAAACCACACAACTTCCTGCTGGCCTGGCACACTCCCTTCAACCAGAAAGGTACACACACACACACACACACAAACTTTTGTTTAAAAAAAAACAGTTAAAGACTCATCTTTTTAGACAGGCTTTTGGGGAGCACTATGTATATGACTTTGTTCTGTTTTAGCGTTTGTATGTGTGTTTGTGTTTTATTGTATTTTATTACACGGCTTTGTTGAACATTCGATTCTGATTGGTCTGTTATTTAATTCTGAATAACAGACTGTTGCTATGAATAACAGACCGTTGCTATGGACACTATTTCCAACCCTAGAATCTAATGGACAATTTTTTTAGCAGCAGAAATAAAATCCTTTTTAAATCAGTAAAAAAAAAAGTTCAAATTATTGATTTATTTATGAAGTACCTGTGTAACAAGGGGGGGGGGGGTTTGAATCTGTCTAGGTTTATTTCACAATAATGACCGGCTCGCTATACATTATCCCTTACTTATTCTGTTGTAAAGCATTTGTCTGTGAAAGTTGCTATATATACACTTACTTGCCTACTCACACACACACACACACACACACTTTACACATATAGAAATGTACACACACACACACACACACACACACACACACACACACACACACACAGTACATATACATACTCTCTCACATAGACACACACACTTTATTTTGGCGTGTGTGTGTGTGTGTGTGTGTGTGTGTGTGTGTGTGCATGTAGGGTCAGGGTCCGGGGGGGCCTCTAAAGCCATGTGTGTGGGGATGAGGTACTGGCAGGAGGAGCGTCTGGACTCTCTGGTGGAGGTCAGCCTGGAGACCGGGAGGATGACCCACAACCACCCCACAGGTACACAACAGTGATTACCCACTACACACACAACCATCCCACAGGTACATACTACACACTACACACAACCACCCCACAGGTACACAACAGTGATTACCCACTACACACACAACCACCCCACAGGAAAATACTACTACACACAACCACCCCACAGGTCCACAACCCTGACCACACACACACACACACAATGGTGATGTTGCCCCATTACTATGGTGTCATTAGGTAACATTGTCGTTACTATGGTACCGTTGTCGTTACTAAGGTAACGTTGTCGTTACTAAGGTAACGTTGCCGTTACTAAGGTAACGTTGCTGTTTCTTTGGTAATGTTGTTGTTACTAAGGTAACAATTTTGCTACTGTCGTAATGATGTTGTTACAAAGGCAACGGTGATGTTCCTATGGTATTGATGCTGTTCCCAAGGCAACATTGGGATGGCTATGGTTATGTTGCCGTTAACAAGGCAACATTGTTACTAAGGTTACGGTCTTGTTACTATGGTGATGGTTGCATGGTGACAAAGGCAGTCTGACTTCCCGCTCCAGGCTTCCTGGGCTCCATGACGACAGCGCTGTTTGCGTCGTTCGCCGTCCAGGGGCGACCCTTGGTGACCTGGGGTCGGGAGCTCATGAAGGCCATACCCAAGGCCTACGAATACTGCAAGAGAACCATACGACACATGGCAGGTCTGTAGTAGTTTAGTAGTAGTGGTAGTAGTATAGGGCAGGATAGTCAAGTAGTGGTTAGGGTGTTCCCAGCCGAAAGGTACTGGGTTCGATCCCCAATGTCCCCAGTCTACCTGTAGGCATCACTGAGCACGATGCCCACCTGCTCCTTAATGTGTCTTGATGTGTCAGTCAGTCACTTTGGACAAAACTATCTGCTTAATGACTAACGTATTATATTGTAATATTTCATATTATAATATTATAATAAGCAGAGGGGTTTCTAGTCTAGTCTAACTGAAGCTCTGCTCTGTTTGGGGCTTGTCTCACTGTGTGTTCCTCCTTAGAGTACCAGGAGAACTGGTTCTACTTTGAGGCCAAGTGGCAGTTTTACCTGGAGGAGAGAGGGATAGAGCATGAGGGACAGGACAAACCCTTGTTTCCTGAACGCTACGACGCTGACCAAACAGACAAGGTAAGCTGCTCTGTTGAACACTGCACCTCGTCGTCCCCCAATAAGTGTTTTTTAAAAATGTTTCAAGGCAACAGGTTTTTAAAAGTTGCTGGGAGTTCATGATTCATGATTGTCTCCCCGGCTGGTCCTAGCTGTCACCTTTGACCTGAGCGTAGTGCGTGTGTCGCCTCAGATGTATAGACTGTGGAGCTCTGAGGGCCGTGCGGGGAGAAGGGGTCACGACGCGCCCATGATAGCCTACGACGCGCTGCTGGCGGCGGGGAGCGACTGGACCGAGCTCTGCAGACGGGCCATGTTCCACGGAGGTCATGACCTTTACTACCTTCACATTTACATTTTAAAAAACAACTCGGTGATAAAGTGCATAATAGTAACATCAGAAATAGTAGCCTACATGTAGACAAACTGCGTTCCACATTCGACGGAGATAGTAGCCTATAGTTCACTAGGTGCATTTGAATTGCACCACCAGAGCAAGCATATTTTTTTAGGTGAAATAAGAGAACTACTGTTTACATCAACAGTTGGTGACAAACAAGGTGCCTTGCAACAAGTCCATCTTTGTTATTTCACCAGCCAGCCTTGTGGTTTGATTTCAGCATTCAAATCATTTACGCAACCGAACCCACACTAATGTGCTTCCTTTATTTCCTCCCATGGCTCCAGGGGAGGGCGACGTGACGGGCCTGATAGCAGGCTGTCTCTACGGCCTCCTGTACGGCCTGACCCAGGTTCCTGCGGGGCTCGTCCAGCCTCTGGACAAAAGGCAGCAGCTGGAAGACATCGGAGCCGCGCTGTTCAAAGCCGCGTCTGCAGAGAAGTGCTCAGACAAGTAAAAACCTGCTCAGCACCGAGCCCTAGTGGCCACTAGAGGAACTGCATGGTGGCTGTTATAACCCCTGATCCATGCTGTTATTAGTCTGAAGCCTGAACTCCGTGGTACCAGTGGTACCATTACCTCTGTAATCCTAATTCACTCCCTTTCCTCCCTCCCACCTCCCAAATACCTGCATTTGATCACCTCAAAATCAAGTCTGAATTGGGGGATCTGAGTGTATGTCAATGACTGCATACATTGAATTGAAATGCATGTTAGGAGAGATGATTCCGATAATAAACTTTATTAATCCTAGATGGGAAATTCGGGGAAGGGAAGGTTTTTTAAACTATTGAGATGCTACAGTGACGTTGAAAACAAACCAAGAACCTGGGATTAGACTCCCACTATCTTTTTGTTGTTGTCAAATCACTTTATATTGTTTCTGCTTTGACCTTCATGTGTAAAACCCTACAGGGCTATCCAAACCCAATGACCTAAGAAACCTCTCCTCTTCACTCAAAGATAACCCCCCTTTCTGACCCCCCTCTAAACCAAGTGGGATTAACATTCAGAGTGTACAGAAGTACAGTTACGAGCATGAAACACCTTTTTCTTCCTTTAAGATGTCCACCGAGGTTTTTGACTGCTTAAGTAATTTGACCTGAGTCCCTCGATTAAAATCCTTTTTAAAAACATTTTAATCTTTAACTTAGAAATCTGTTTTTAGTTAAAGATTCTGTGCCCAAGGACTCAGACTCGCAACCATACAGTTTAGCTGGTTTAAGTTCCTCTCTGGACAGCCTCAACTGACACTGCTGTGTAACTGAATGAAGTGGATGTTTTAAGTTTATTTTAAGTCATACTGTGGTGAGTTACTAGTTATTGCATTGTGTTCTGTAATACATAACGAATACGATTAAAGAAGAGATACTATACATCACACTTGAAGTCCTGGACTCATTATGTTTTATCTATAAGAACACACAAAACAGATGCTGACATATTTTCTATTCATAACTTGTCCCACTCCCCCTGTAACCAATAACCAATAACTTCAATAACTCCCACCGCACCAGAATACCCAAATCCTAAAAAACGACACCTCCTCTTCTCTCTTGACAAACTAAAGGTTATCTTACAAGCATGCACCAACCAGTCTATTGGCCCTAAGTAATCCTTTAATAACAAGTGCACCTACCACCTCTCAATTCACTGTCCACCTCTGGAAGCATATTAGCTTACCATAGCAGCAGTAGTTGCAGTAGGTTGGGGCTATTAGCCTTCTCTTATGTTCTCCACAGGCCTCGGTCCAAGAATCGCAGCGTTAGCCTCAATGCTAACGCGCTGAGGAAGTTGATCAGAGAGCGCACCTGCCGGCCCGAAGTTCGAGACATCTTGGAGAGTCTTCTCCTCTACCTGACGCAGGAGCTCCCCACTCTGGCCAGGAGAAATGTTGACATGAACCCAGGTTTAACGCTAACAGAAGGAGATGTAAAGATGGCTAAATCACTGGTGAACCACACACCCACTGAGACGCCAGTTGATTCAGAGAAGCACAGCCCAGGCGAGAGTGACACCACCTGGGATGTTAGTCCCAAACGGCAGGACTCCATGGATCCTGAAGACAAGAGAGCAAGCGATCTGAGAGCCGGGGAACCAAAACAGCGACGACTCACCGCATTCCAGCTCCTCCAGGCCAAATTCATGAGGACCACGCCCAAACCAGTGGCCACCCACCAACGGCAGGTGGGAGCTCTGCATTGTGCTCCGAGAGGGAGGGGTGCTAACGAGTCCCAGGACAGAAAGAGCACTGCATGTGGTTCTGAGACTCACCACCCTAAACGAAGACAATGGCAGAAGACAGGGAGCAATGTGAAGGACATAGTGGCCAGGTTTGCCAGTGCTGAGGAGAAGGAAAAGAGAGTGAACACACAGGGGAAGACGCCAAGTAAGGCCAGACTGATCGGTAAGGGACCCCTCATGTCATCCCTGATGGAGAGGTTTGAAGCCATATCAACTGTGCGGAGGAAGGGTGACTTGATATCTCCTCTAGCTAAGCCTGCTAGTTGTGTGGGGATGATGACTGGTTGCGTTAGAGAGAAGGTGAGTCGTCATGAAAAAGCACAACAAACCACCTGTGAAGAACGAGGAGGACTGAAACATCGGCCAACTGCTGGCAAAATGCTTAAATCTGTTCTGCCAAACACAGCAGAGCAGGAAGAGAAAACAGAGAGGCCAGGAGCGATGTTACCACAACAGAGCTCAACCCAAAGAGACCAGATACATTCCAAACCTGCGCAACCCAAAAACCTTTCCCCCGGTCAAAAGGTCAAAGGGCATTTCTCCAAAGAATGCGGAACTAGAAAGCTGTGGAACTCGAAACCTGATGATAAGATGGATCGAAAGATCGATCAAAATGGAGTTGAGGAGCTCTGCAGTCGCAAGGCTGATGAACTTGAACACGGTAGTCTGGCACCAAACTGTTTGTTTTCTTCTGCTATGGAGTGGTCCCTCCCAGAAACTCTGGAGCTAGCCACCCAAGAGGAGGCCTCGCTGGGCTGCTACAGAGCAGTTCTAATCTCCAGGTCTCCACCTCCAGTGTGGAGCTTGGCTCGCTCCGAGCCCTCTCCTCAACTGAACTCTGGCAGAACCCAGCCTGCACATGCAGACGGCTCACTGAAACCACACACAGATGCCATCACCTTCCTGACCAAAGAATGTTCTTCTATTGTGGCACTGCAGTCTACTCATTCCGGGGAAACCCCACAGGAACCGACTGAAGATGGTTACGCAACAGTAGACGAGAAGCCAAGGTTTTGTACCTCAATGGACAGGTCATTAAACCTGATAACTCCACCGCAGGCTATGTTCGCTAAACAAAGGTTGCTGAGGTACCTCATCCCACGAGCTGTTGATCTAGAAGGGGAGCCAGGGGCTAAAGCTACAGCTAGCTCCTCACTCCAGCCAGTGTCATGCCCTGAGGAGATATGTCCTGTGGTTGAGGCTTCAACCTCAGATACTTGGTCTGGGGATGGTCTCACGTCTGGTCCTGGACCAGCAGAGCATCTACATCATTGTCTTGACTCACAAGGGGCTAAGATCCCCCAGCATCTCAGAAGGGAGAGGGAGGTAGACAGTCAGCTGGAGAAAGAGATGGAGAATGATTTGGAGCGAGGTGCCAGGGGGATAGAGAGTGAACTAGAGGCAGGGGAGAGGGACATAGAGATTGAACTGAAGAGAGGGGAGAGAGACATAAAGAATCAATTGGAAAGAGGGGAGATAAATATGGAGAGTGAACTGGATGGAAAGGTGAAAGACAAAGAGAATAAACTGGAGAGAGGGGAGAGAGACCTAGAGAATCAATTAGAGAGAGGACAACGAGAGATGGAGAGTGAACTGGATAGAAAGGTAATAGACATAGACAATGAACTGAAGAGAGAAATTGAGAGTCAACTGCAGAGAGGGAACATAAAGAGTCAATTGGAGAGAGGGGAGAGAGACTTACAGAAGGAACTGGAGAGAGAGATAGGGAGTGAACTGCAGGGACGGGAGAGAGACATAAAGAGTCAATTGGGTAGAGGGGGGAAAGACATGAGGAGTGAACTGGAGAGAAGGGCGAGAGACATGGAGAATGACTTGGACAAAGGGGAGAGTGACCTAGAGAATCAATTGGAGAGAGGGGAGAGCGAAATGGGGAGTGAACTGGAGAGAGGGGAGAGAGACAATGACAACAAATTGGACAGAGAGAAAGAAAGTGGACTGCTGGAGAAGGGAGGAGGAGGAGGAGGAGGAGGAGGAGGAGGAGGAGGAGGAGGAGGAGGAGGAGGAGGAGGAGGAGGAGAGAAGCTGATTCAAGAAGCCACCAGTAAACCAGACTGCTGTTTGGAACTTCCCATTTCCTGTACCACGGGACTAGCCAATCACAGCCATGTTGGACCAGGACTAGCGAATCACAGCCATGCTGGGCCAGAATTAGCTGATCACAGCCATGTTGGACCAGGACTAGCCAATCACAGCCATGCTGGGCCAGGATTAGCTGATCACAGCCATGCTGGACCAGGACTAGCCAATCTCAGTCATGCTGGGCCAGGACTAACCAATCACAACCCACCTGTACCCAGGCTAGCCAATCACAGTCATGCTGGACCAGGACTAGCCAATCACAGCCATGCTGGACCAGGACTAGCTAATCACAGCGATGCAGGACCAGAGAGCCCACCACATATCCAGAAGTACAGGACCATCAACTACGCAGATCCTTCGGTCCAGCTCACATTCAAACCCAAAGTCATCCGCTTCACAGACACCTTCACCTTCTAGACGCAAACAATGTCTTCTCTCCTATTTATATATTTATTTAGATTATATTTAGCCTTTTTATCTTATAGTTGTATTTGTATCCTGAATGAATGCAGACACCTGCACCAAGATTAATTCCTTGTACTTTGTACTTTGGCAAATACATTTCTGATTCTGCCTTCTACTGCCAAATAACACAGCTTTGTCAATAACCTGTTCAGTAAATGAAACAAAGCATGCGATATGCACATATTTGGTAAATGTGTTTGACTCCACGTCATTATTGCTTGAACAAGTGGCACAGTATCCAATAGCAACCTTCTAATGACCTTGAAGATATCTACACGAAGCAGGAGCTGTTTATATAATGACTTCATGTGAGTCTCAAGGTTCATTTAGAATCCGGTTTCTACTGGGTCTAGTTATGTGTATACAAACAAAAAAAGTAAATGTGTATTAAAACTAACATGGTTTTACTGAGCATATTACTGCTATGGGCAGCCATTGGTCAGGATGGTACAGTTGGTTTACTTTAGCTAAAGAATGTGAATAAGAACGGCCTAAAGTTTTCTTCATAAGGTTCACCTGCAAACAATCATTTGTATGAAGAAAACCTTTCAGAAGTAATAGGTTGCTGTGGAATACAACTATAAAACCTAAAAATAACTAGTCATGTAAGTATCTCAATATTGTATTCAGTATTTCAGTAAAAGAGGTTTATTTATTTTGGGGTTAATGGTTAGCAGTTAGGGTTATGGTAAGGGTTAGCAGCAGTTTGGTGTGGGTTAGTGTTAGGGGTTAGTGTTAGTGGTTAGTGTTAGGGGTTAGTGTTAAGGTTAGTGTTAGGGGTTAGGGTTAGGGGGTTAAGGTTAGTGGGTTAGGGTTAGTGTTATGGGTTAGTGTTAGGGGGTTATGGTTAGTGGGTTAGGGTTAGTGTTATGGGTTAGTGTTAGGGTTAGTGGGTTAGGGTTAGTGTTAGAGGTTAGTGTTTGGGGTTAGTGAGTTAGGGTTAAGGTTAGTGGGTTAGGGGGTGAAGGTTAGTGGGTTAGGGGGTTAAGGTTAGTTGGTTAGGGTTAGGGGGTTAAGGTTAGTGGGTTATTGTTAGGGGGTTAAGGTTAGTGGGTTAGGGTTAGGGTGTTAAGGTTAGTGGGTTAGGGTTAGGGGGTTAAGGTTAGTGGGTTAGGGTTAAGGGGGTTACGGTTAGTGGGTTAGGGTTAAGGTTAGTGGGTTAGGGGGTGAAGGTTAGTGGGTTAGGGGGTTAAGGTTAGTTGGTTAGGGGGTTAAGGTTAGTGGGTTATTGTTAGGGGGTTAAGGTTAGTGGGTTAGGGTTAGGGGGTTAAGGTTAGTGGGTTAGGGTTAAGGGGGTTACGGTTAGTGGGTTAGGGTTAAGGTTAGTGGGTTAGGGGGTGAAGGTTAGTGGGTTAGGGGGTTAAGGTTAGTGGGTTAGTATTAGGGGGTTAAGGTTAGTGGGTTAGGGTTAGGGGGTTAAGGTTAGTGGGTTAGGGTTAGGGCTATGCAGACGTATAAGCAGATGCACACAAATGGCAGAAGTTGGGGTCACAATCTAAAAACCGGCCAAGAAAAAAAGCGAGCCACCGGTCCTTTAAACCTCCTATCACATACGGGCCTTGATGTCCGTGATGAATGGCCCACATCACACGGTCACGCGTGGGGGGAGACGGAAGGACACCCAGGATGATCCGGGAGTCTCCGTGGCGCGTCATTCCGAGGGGGCGTGGCTACTTAACGCCCTAAAGCCTGATTGATGTGTCCCGGTCCGTTGGCGGCGCGCGCTTTGTTTCTGTCGTTAAATCAAACAGCCGCCATCCGTCCGTCCGTCCATCCAGGACCCGGCGGCCATCTGCAATGAGTGCATTGACCCTCTCCACTACTAATAATAATACTAATATTAATAAGGAGGCGGTGTCGTGGCGGCGGTGGGCGGGCTTTGGTCGCAGGTGAATCCGTGTCGTTTCCGCCCACCGCTCCTTCCTGGTCCCGGTCCTCACCGGAGAGGGACCCGAAAATAAATCGGACCGACCGACCGGCCGCGGTGATCCCCCCCCCCCCAGGAAGGAGACCCAGTCATCCAGGAGGTTCCGGCGTGGTGATCCCCCTAGGAGACCTAGTCCTCCAGGACCCCCTCCCCCCCAGGAGACCCAGTCCTCCAGGAGGTCCCGGCGGGACGGTTTGAGCCCGCATGGTCAAACTAACAACAACAACAACAGCAACTTCTGCAGCGGACCATTGCGGGGACCATTTCCTCTCTTCGGGACTAAAAGGCTGGAATACTACTACTACTAATACTACTACTAATACTACTACTAATAATACTACTAATAATAAATAAAACCCCGCCAATGGGACGGGTTTCCCGGAGCCACGCGGCGTAGAGAGAGAGGGAGAGAGAGGCGGGATGGACCGCCGGAGGGATGCTCCAGCTCCGGACGGGACCGGCTCGTCGCTGAGCCGCTCTCCCCGGCAGCGAGGCTCCTCCTCCGGCCACGGCGGCGCCAAGGACCGCGTGGAGAGGTGAGCTCCAGGCTCTTATCTCATAAATATGTTATGTTGTATATGTTATGTTATGTGTTCATGTGGCTTAACTAGGACGGCACGTACATGTACGTCACTCACATCACTGTACTGTACTTGTTGCTTGTTGTTTTCTTAGGCAAACCGTTATAGTGATTTATTATTATACTATTATTTATTTTGTTGTTGTTAGAGGCAGGTACAAAGTCCACACACATCCACTGCTAACTGGTCACAGGTCGAAGACTTTCTCACACACACAGACTCACACATTTGCATGCTTTTGTTTGGGCCAAAAGCATGCAAATGTGTCCCACACACACACTCTCTCTCTCTCTCTCTCTCTCTCTGTCACATTGACCACACAACTTTGTTGTGAATAGTCAAGACCTAACTGAACATGAGTCATGGACCACATCTCGCAGGGATGTGAGAGGCTTTCTGCATGCAGAGGTGAGCGTCCCTGCTCACCACCGCTGAAGGGGAAGGCGGACGCCCTGTCGGTCTCCTCCTTCCCCTTCAGCGGTTCAGATTATCCCGTTACGTAAGAGCGTTGACACCGAGCCATAGGCTGTGAAACCGACCCATGACCTCTGCATCTCCAGGGGAGAAAGGAGACGGGGAAACGAGATTAAAACCGTGCCATTGTGCCTTTCAAGAGCTGCGTTGGGGTGGTTGGATCAGACTTTATATTGTGAGGGAGTAAATTGCTCCTTTCATTGAAATGTGTAAACTTTGAATGAAAACATGGCCTACTTTTGATTCAACCAGGAGGTTAGTCTCACTCAAATTAAACTTTCTCTTTTACAAGAGAGACCCTGTGAAGACAGGTCAGCACAGAGCTGATTGCTCTGTGTCTCGAACAGCCACTGCAGGTAGTGGTATGCCCACCGTATTTTGGTACGTCACCGGCATAAACCGCAGAGGCTGTTGCCATAGGTTACCTGCCGCACCTCTCTGTGAAATGTAAAACTACATGTCAGGGTGACAGACTGCTTGCTTCGACCCTTTCCTTTCCCTTTCCTTCCGTTTTCCGGTTCATTTAAAAGTCCCCTATTTTACCACCAGGTGTGATGTTGATTCGCCATAAGCCATCACAACAAGACATTTCAAAATCTACCCTCTAGCGACATCACAGGTGTATGATGGGTAGATCAGTCTAACTCAATCTTAACTCCTCTACAGGGTGGACCCGTACGGCTTTGAGCGGCCTGAGGACTTTGACTTTGAGACGTATGAGCAGCTGATGTCCGAGTACCTGGTCGTCCTCACCAGACGCGCCATCAAGTGGTCCAAACTCCTGAAGGGGAAGAACAAGGTGGACAAGAATAACAAAAGTAAGGCAGGCACGACAGCGCGCGCACACACACACACACACACACACACACACACACACACACACACACACACACACACACACACACACACACAACACACACACACATTCTTATTATGCTTATCAGTTGGGAAATGGGGCTGAACATTTTTTGTTCAGTTGTTTTTGAACAACTTTTTGTTAAAAAAAAAGGCTGCAACAAAGAAACATTTCGTATGAATCCCTGTCGAGCTAAAACCGTAAGCTGTGTGCTGCCTTGTGCAGTTTTAATCTCTCGCCCACTCAGTTAAACCAACACTAGTTACCACACTATCAACGTTTAGCCACAGGCCCACAACTAGGACTTCAGTCAATCCACCAAACTTCAGTTAAATCACTAAAGGTGGGGGAAAAAAAACATTCATGCGAGTATCGGTATTCTTTCCTTACACAATAGAAGAAGTATACAATACTAGTATCGGGTATCAGGTTGACTCAAAAGGGAAGTCGATCTCACCTTAATGGAAACTGTGTGTATTCATCTATAGATTCGCCCCAACTCTGTTCTGTTCAGCTACATTCATATTAAAGAAAATGGTGGACACCGAACCTGTAGAACCACACAAAAGATAAAATCGCACACAAATGGTAATATCGTATCGCAACTTTTACAGAATCACAAGATTTTCAGAATCGCAATATATATTATGTCGTCACTCAAACATAGATGTATTGTCGTATAGTGAGGTCCCTGCAGATTCCCGTCCCTATAAACCACTGCTATCGACTCGCCGCTAGCATCCTGTGTGTTTGTATGTCTCATGCTAGGACAAGCGCTACGTCCGCTAGCATCCTGTGTGTTTGTGTGTCCCGCTAGTGAAGCGCTACGTCCGGAAGGGGGTTCCCAACGAGCACCGGACCCTGGTCTGGATGTCCGCCAGCGGGGCTCAGCAGCAGCTAGACCGGAACCCTGGCTACTACCAGTCTGTCCTGGGAGCCCAGCATGACCCCAAACTGGTGGACACCATCCGCACAGGTGAGACCCGGCTCACCTGGCTCTACACCTGGAGGCAGATCAGCTGTACCTGTGGGGCATACCTGAAACCCAAACATTTTTGGCCCATGACCCCAATTCCTGTGACCCTCAACTTTTTTACATTGTTGTGCATTTGCTTCCCCAGTCCTCACCCCCTAGTTTCCTACTAAGTGATTAGTAGTAGTTTGCTTCTAGCTATGAATCATAAGCCTAACTTCTAAGTGGCTTTGGATAAACGTGACTAAATTACTAAATGTAAATAGGCATTAGTCTGTTCGTATACAAGTGACCTTTACCCTTTTCAAAAATGTCAATGATAAATATACTGTCAAATATCTATAGCTTATAAGGGAGCATCTCCCGCAACCCCATATGCATTTCAGATGACCCCAAGTGGGGCCCTGACCCACAGGTTAATCCATCCGTCCATCTTACCATCTATCATCGCTCCTAGGCTTTGTTCAGACTGCAGGCAAGTCAGATTTGTTTCTCAAATCAAGTCTGAAATGACAGACTGTCATTTGCAAGTGATCAGGTCGGATTTGTGTGTGCAGACATCACCAACCTATCTGCATGGGTTGCTGTCTGCCAGCAGACAATTTATTTCAGCGTCTGTCCACGGACGGTTGTCTCGGTGTTGTTGTCCTCCATACCGCCAGGGTACCGCTCTGATTCTGCTCAGCCACTCTGATGCACTTCCATCACTCTGGATTTGACATCGTCGGCATGTGTGTGTGTTGCGCTGCGAGTGACACAAAAGACACTTTGAAATCGTCCGGACCGAGACGCATCTGTAAAAATTCCGATTGGAATCGCATTTCAAACCATCTCCAAATGTGGCTTGGATCCGACTTGCAAAATTCACATTTTGTGTGTTTTTTTGCTGTCCAGACTTTCTAAAATCAATAATCTTGTATTGTATTACAGTTTTGAATACACCGAAACACGTACTTGGGCTGGCAACCAAAGGATAGTGCTGCTGACTTGCTAAGTCAGATCAGTTGCGCACAAAATATCACTCGCATTCAATGTATGTGTGTCTGTGTCTCTGTCTTTGTCTGTGTGTCTCTTCCCGGTCCAGACCTGAACAGAACCTTCCCAGAAAACGTCCTCTTCCGCAAGTCGTCCAGCACGTGTCTCCAGAAGGAGCTCTACAACGTGCTGGTGGCCTTTGGGCACCACAGCCCCTCGGTGGGCTACTGCCAGGTACCCGCCCCCCCCACACACACCCCTTCTCTCTCGCTCTCGCTCTCTCTCTCTCGCTCTATACACTCCAACACACACCCCTAATCCCCCCCCTGGCCTCTCTCTACAGTCCAACACATGACAAGATACTCTATATATGTAGAGAACGTTGTTTAGCGGGCCTCTATTTCACCACCCGGTATCATGTTGATTAACCATTGCAAGCCATGGTACAGTCCACTGGGTAGGCTGATCTACAGTATGTATTATACATCTGGTAAAAGAAGGGCCCTTTTAAAAGTATTGTTTACCGAGTGCTTCGCCAGGAACACTGGACCCGTCTTTTAAATGTCCCTGTTCAGCTTCATATTGCATTTCACTTTATGTTTTGTTCAAAGAGTTTACTTTATGTTTTGTTCAAAAGTTTCAAAGATGAAAACTAAACTGAACTGGACTAAGCTGAATAGTTTGAATAGAACCAGAGCTGTATCCAATTTGTTTAGTTTTTTGTGTAGAAAAATGTGTTTACACTCGAAGCAAGGTACTGAAATAAGCACTGAACAAGTACTGAACCAAAATCCTGGTAATGGGAGTGGTTTTGTAAAATGTACGTCCATAATAGCCAGCCTTAGGAACAATAATGGCTCTAAAGTACTCAGGAATGGACGGAGCAAGTCAACAATGCGTGTGCTAAATTATGTTTTATCTCAGGACTACGGGTGAATGGGCCCTAATAGTTTCCCTTTAGCTGTGCCATCATAAGGGTGCGGTCTAATGATGTAATCACAATAACGTCATGGAGTTCATCGTCAGTTGTATGCTACATTTCACAGTGTTTCAAATGAAAGGGACAGCTCCAAGGTAGGAAGAGACTAGTAAGAGTATGTTCTGAACCTCTGAGTATGTTCTGAACCTCTTCCCCTCTTCGTTTCTCTGTTTTAGCTTCTCTTGTTACTTTACACCCTCTTGTTTTCTCCCTGGAGCCACGATACTATCTGGGTTGGTTGCTCTGTTCTCTACCCCCTCCTATGTCTAACTTTCACGTTGTACCAGTCAATGGTCCAGGACATGAGGACTATAAAGAGACCACTATAAATAGTGGTAATATGATAGTGGTAAACAATGTCATATAATTTAAGATAAAATAGTATTTTATTAATCCCAGATGGCATGGCAGTTTAGATAGTGATACAGAGCTACAGAAATGGACAGACAGCTGGTCAACACTAATTTCACAAACTCAATTTATATAGCCCTTAATTACAGTTACAGTCTCACAGGGCTTCACAGACCCACATTATAGGACACCCCCCAACCTCAGTCCTCTAAAGGAGAAACTCCCCGAACCCAGAGGGTGGAAACCTTGAGAAGGAACCCAGAAGGAACCTCCTTCCAGCGATGGTTAGGAGGGTGATGGGTGCTGAATGGGCAGATAGAGAATGTTGGCATAAAACAAAGGTTAAGATGAAGTTGTGCTCTCGCCGTCTGTCTGTCTATCTCCTTCCTTCAGGGTATGAATTTCATTGCTGGTCTCCTCCTCATCATAACCAGGGATGAAGAGAAGTCTTTCTGGCTGATGGAAACTCTGCTGGGTCGGATACTACCAGGTGGGCGTGGCTCAATAAATACCTAGAGTCACATGGTCTCTGTATCACTAGAGTCACATGGTCTGGCTCTCACATGGTCCACAAGATTACGACCTATGTTTGCCGCTCTCTCTCTTTCTCATGCGATTCAACTCAAAGAGCTTTATTTGCATGGGAAAGGTACATTTGCTTAGCCAAAGTACACAAGTCTATACAATCTCTCTCGCTCCCTCTTTATATCACTCTTTCGTGCTTTCTCACTAATTTTAATAAAATCTTGTATCTTTGATTCCCTGCGTGTTTAGTTGTAACAAACACGCAGTGTGGCTTGGTGTATAGTTGTGTGAGTAGACTACTCACCCCTCATCCAACAGGGGGCGCCAGCTCTTCATAGGGACAACATCATCCTCTTGAGTTAAGCCATGAAAAACACACACACACACACACACACACTTAAAATGACTGGTCTGCTTCATAAATACAATGGTTGGACTATTTCAAATTGCTTAGAAATGGTGTTAATATCAACATGAAAAGACAACCATCCAATCATCAGCCAACCATCCTGTGTAATCCCTCTTTCACCCCCCCCCCACCTCCACTTCTAAACTTGTTTGTAGCTACTTCTATTCTGATTTTATGCGTTGATTGTTCTAATCATTTATATTATATGGTGCTCCAGTGTATTTTATTTAGCTTTTGCAGATACAAGCTTCATGAACAGAGAACCAATCAATGATGTGCAGCGACTCAGGAATATATATGACTGATTTGTGTATGTTTGAAAGTCCACAAGCTTTAGGATTGAAGTCCGATGCTGAGGAGGTGTTTGTTCAGTCTCTTCTTGATGGCATGAACTCCACTTGATGTGACGTCTCCGAAAGCAAAGCTTTTGGATAAAGGCTTCTGTACTCTCCCTCCATTAGACTACTACAGCCCGTCCATGCTGGGTCTGAAGACTGACCAGGAGGTGCTGGGGGAGCTGGTGAGGGAGAGGGTCCCTGGGGTTTCGGGGGTGATGGCGGAGCACGGGGTCATGTGGTCGCTGGTGGTCTCCCGCTGGTTCATTTGTCTCTACATCGACGTGCTGCCAGTGGAGGTAAGGGCCCACACACACACACACACACACACACACACACACACACACACACACACACACACACACACACTGTATAATACAATGTTTCATTTCATTTCATTATAAATTTCATTCAATTTATTTTCAACCGGAAAAGTTTAAGGAGCTTATAATAAAATAACTAACAATATAAAAACTTGACAGAGCGCTTCATTTGAAACAGACACAGGAAGTGTTTTTAATCATGTTATTCATGTCTGTCAAACATTCTATAGATAGACATTGAACATCGTTTGCGCCAACACAGGCGCGCGTCGCGGTAAATATAGGCGAGGCTCTGAATCTATAAATGAGACGTGCGTCTCACGCGGGCTGTGTGACTGCTCTAACCTGTTTAACATGGGTGCCGAAACGAAAAGCAAGAGGTAATGCGTTGCTGACGCAGGCAGGCGAGGGTTGAATTAATAGCATGCTTTACTTTGCATCAAAGTGTGATTGATTTCACTGGTGTGGCAGTTCACCTCTGCCACACGCCACCTTAGTGGCTTTTGCTGGGGCCCTCCGACACAGGACACAGGTAGATGTTGTTTGAGAATGCATTTATTGGAGATGGCGAGATGTAATACGCCGAGCAGATGTTGTATGCTGCCATTACAGTGACTCTCTCCTTAGTATGTGTTGGTAGCTGGTTTATCCTGGGTGCCATGATTGTTCATGCACCACAGGTGTGCAGCCCCACCCAGCCCCAGAGTCTAATCAGTCAGGCGAGGTGAGGCTGTAAACCAGCTATCAACCACACGCACTCCACAGCTGGGATTGTGAAGCAAAGAAGTCAACACATGAATGCAGTGTGACGTGAATACATAGGGGAATAGGAGCGCATGAAATCATTTAGATATGAGATTGCATATCGGTAGATGTACAAGTAATTTTTTACGATTAACCATGCAGCCCTCACTCACTCTCTCTCACACGCACACGCACACACACCACCCACAATGCCTCTGCCCTGTCCCCACAATGCATCAACTAGAAGGCAAGTTGCTTAAAGGGCCCCTATTTCATGGCATGTAATGGCTAATCACAGAGGTGGGTATGGTCTGATGGGGACCTTTTAACCTTCAGGTTTCCCTGACTCTACTTCCTGCAGACGGTGCTCCGGATCTGGGACTGTCTCTTCTACGAGGGGTCTAAAATCCTCTTCCGCGTTGCCTTGACGATCATACACCAGCACCAGGCCGCGATGGAGGAGGAGGCGCGGTCGCTGCCAGATGTGTGCCAGAGCTTCAAGCGCATGACCCTGGGACCCTTTGTGGAGGACTGCCACCCTTTCATGCAGGTACAACCCCACTCCGCTAGGTGGCGGCAGACGTCTAGAAGCGTGACGAAAGGACGTTTGTAAGGTAGCGCCAGGCGTGACTATTTTGACCATTTCAAAATTGTGATGTCACTAGAGGGTAGTGACATCACAATTTTGAAACGGCTTGTAATTGCTAATCACACACGCACTTGGTGGTAAAATAGGGACCCTTTAATGAACATTTGAAGGGTCCCTATTTTACCCTATGATGTCACTCTATAGTGACATCACAAGTGGGAGTGTCCACCCAGATGTATGATGGGAGGACACTTCTACTCGTGATGTCACCAGTGATGTAGGGTAGATTTTGAAATGGCTTGGTATGGACATGGGTTCAGAGCTCTCTGGATCAATTACATGTCGGCGGCTCAACGTATCAGTGATGTGGGACCTCACCTTGCATTGTAATCGTTCGTACGTTGAATTCAGTTAAAAATACACCTAGGAGTCATGTCCTTTTTGAAGTTCCGTCGGTCCACACTAATTTCCCATCATGCAACGCTCTAAACATTCCCTCCATTTTCTAGAAAATCTTCACTGAACCAGGAAGTCTGTCCATGGCAACCATCGCCAAGCTGCGGGCCACATGCCGAGCCCGCATCCTGGCAGAGGGGTCATGACCCCGCCCCTATAGACACCTGTCAATCAAACTCCCTACATTCCAGAGATGACCTCATCGGTGACCTGAGATCTTTTCAAGTT
Source organism: Merluccius polli (assembly GCA_030340625.1). Classification (NCBI taxonomy): domain Eukaryota; kingdom Metazoa; phylum Chordata; class Actinopteri; order Gadiformes; family Merlucciidae; genus Merluccius; species Merluccius polli. The sequence continues at coordinate 50,788 of JAOPHQ010003460.1, forward strand.
TTGGGATGAATTTCCAAACACAATTTTTGCACTTTTTTGAATTTTTACATTATTTCCAAGGGTTGCTTCTTGAATATATATATATATATACATTTCACAAGTTAGTCGCATTCAGCATTTGAATGTGAAACCGCAGGTAGACTACTGACGTAGTGTCACTGTAAATCCAAATATTTTGGTGTATATGTAGAATCTTTGTGTACAAAACAATTTATACTATTTTTTTCATGAGTTAGAAATGAGAAATTGGTAAACATTTACAATGAGTTTACCCTCCAAGAAAGGTATGATTTCAATGTTGTTTAAAGGTCTAACTTGCTGTTTCACTAGTACCTAGCATGGTGCTTCGCCACAGACAGCAGGAGTGGGGAGTTCTGATTGGCTGAGCAGACCAGAGCTAAGGCCTCCTCAGCCAAAAGTTTCTACCTCTAGTGCAAATTAATAACACCTCCAAACCAACCCTTTTACTCCAGCACAGCTAGACACTGCAATGTTGTACCCATGAATGTAAACTATCACTGGCAGTTAATTGAAAAAGATTAGCGGTGAAATGTCCAAATGTAGACTCTTGGGGTCAGGATGTTGAATGTCTGCTCTGGTGCATGACTGAACCAAGCACAATAAAAGTATGCACTCTGTGGTCCTCATAAAATGGCGATACGTGTGATTTGTGTGTTTCCAGGTCCGAAACTTTTTTTTTTTTTAACTTTAATTTTTGAAATGCAGTTGTAGTCTATATCCAATGTGTGTTTAACTTTAAGTGAGAACAAATTGTATATGTAAACAGGTCTATAGTATACATCCAATACACATTTGAAACATTGGCCATTTTTGAATCAGATAAAGACTTTTATTGACTTCAGTAGGATGCAAAAGTCTACAAAAAGAGATTAAAAGTATTTTCTATAAAAATAACGATCACTACATTTCATATCAAACAGGAAGTAGAAGACGATCATCGCAGGGGATAGAAAGTGCTAGAACTCGGTCTGTTCCACATGTTCTACTCTCACGGCTTCAGCAACGGATGGACAGTCAGTCCAACCTCTGGTATTTGACCAGAAGATATGAATGATGAACCTAGGGCCACTGAAACCAGCACGCCTACAGGCAAATACTTACTGTTATGTACATTGGCCAAACAGAGTGGACTAGCTGTTGAATGGTGGGATGTTATGGAGGTGATCTTTGGGCTTCCAGGTAAACGGACTGCAATGTGGTGATTAGCTTTCCTCAGCAGTATCATGTAACACTTAGTGTACTTACATAATTAATTAAAAACAACAAAAAACCCAAACGCATCCAATCAGGGCTAAAGGAGACTCCAACCTAGAAAGGGAATTAGAGCAACAAGCAACAGTACTGAGTGTCCACAAAGTGGATTTCACTTCAACATCCATGAACAGGAAGTCAGTTTTAACAAATTAAAACCACACACACACACACACACACACACACACACACACACACACACACACACACACACACACACACACACACACACACACACACACACACACACACACACACACACACACACACACACACACACTCTCTCTCTCTCTCTCTTTAAATGCACAATTGAACTCACTCTTTAAACAACCTTTCACTCATTCATTTTCAAACTGTCACATGCATATATGTGACATATGTGAGGGGCGTGGTCTGCCAGAAGAAATGGACATGTCTGTCACAAGGGGGTGGGGAATATCACAAGACGGGTGTGGCCTGCCAGATGAGAGGCAGTATGGCCTGTCAGCCTAGAGGAGGCGAAGTCTATCATGCAAGGGGTGTGGCCCTTTAAGGGGATAATGGGCGTTGTCTATCAGGTGAGAGGTGGGCATGGTCTGTCAGGTGAGAGGTGGGTGTGGTCTAGCAGGTGAGAGGTGGGTATGGTCTGTCAAGTGATAGGTGGGCACAGTCTAGCAGGTGAGAGATGGGCGTGGTCTGTCAGGTGAGAGGTGGACGGGGTCTGTCAGGTGGGCGGTGGGTGTGGTCTGTCAGGTGGGCGGTGGGTGTGGTCTGTCAGGTGGGCGGTGGGTGTGGTCTGTCAGGTGGGCGGCGGGTGTGGTCTAGCAGATGAGAGGTGGCCATGGTCCATCAGATGGTCTGGTATCCAGCGTTGCTCCTCTTCCTGCCGATTAGGTAGGCTATGAGGACCACCAGCACCAGACCGGACAGAGCGGCTCCCACCACAATGGGGATCAGCATCTGGTCCTGGTCCACCTGGCACTCCTCGGCTGGAACCCCAGAGACGAACACAAACACCATGAAGCTCCGCCCAACATCAAGGGCCCGTTTCAAGTAGCAGCTTAGGATATCACTAAACATTATCCAGGGCCCTGTTTCAGGTAGCAGGTTAGGATATCTTTAAACATTATCCAGGGCCCTGTTTCAAGTAGCAGGTTAGGATATATTTAAACAATAACCAGGGAATGAAAAATGTATCCACAGCTTAGTAGCCAGCGGCCTCTAGCGACCCTATATGCAGTGAAGGAGCGAGGTCAGGCCTACCTGTAGCGAACTGATCGCTGGTCACCGCAAACGGCTGCACCTGCAGTCTGAAGGTGTTGACGGAGAACGCCTCGGCTATAAACAGCGTCTGCTCTGAGTTACACGAGTAGGACCGGCCCCAGGAGCTGGCCAGGTAGCTCAGGCTGCTGTTGCTCACCGACACTGGGGGATCTAGGGGGAACCAGAGAACCACACTGTCACAGTACATATGTAGTATAACGTTGGAAGGTGTTTAGACATCATAGTCTGTTGAAAAGTTGGACTTACCTCTCATGTCGGGCCAGTCGGCCACCAGCATGAGGCCACTGAGGTGGTACTTGTTGGATGTGGTGTTCTATAAAAAGTTGATTGAAATAATCTTGAAAATGCACACATACACACACACACACACACACACGATAAAGGAGACGGTGGTGTTTTTACCAGAGTGAAGGTGAAGGAGAGGTTGGTGTTTCCCTCGTGGGTCAGGACCAGGGTGGAGATGCTTTCTCCACATGAGCCCGTCGACACCGTCAGGTTGGGGTGGATGTTCACTACCTTCTGGACCGTCTGGCAGAAGGACAGAAGAACCAGAGTCATCACACACTAACTGTACATCAGGTAAAGACTACAGGTGAGTACATCAGGTAAATACTACAGGTGAGTACATCAGGTAAAGACTACAGGTGAGTACATCAGGTAAAGACTACAGGTGATTACATCAGGTAAAGACTACAGGTGATTACATCAGGTAAAGACTACAGGTGATTACATCAGGTAAAGACTACAGGTGAGTACATCAGGTAAAGACTACATGTAAGTACATCAGGTAAATATTACGTGGTAGCTAAGTGCTAGGTAAGAACCCCAGGTAAATGCTACAGGTAAGTACTAAATACATTGCAGTATAATCTACTAGACTCACTTTGTTCTGGGACAGAGAGTTGAAGGAGATGTTAAGCTGCAGTCCCATCAAGGCCATTAGGCACGTGTCGTTGCCTATGGTTACGGAGTAGTTCCCTTGTTCGGGGGGGCCTGGTGGGGTGGGTGATGGCGCTGGTGTCGTCGGTCGTCGTCGGGCTGGCGGGCGCAGGCGTTGCCGTGGTAACCCCCTGGTCGGCCATACAGACACTCTCTGGCAGACGGGACGAAATTGGTTAGGGTTTCATTAAGCTAGTCTGCCCTGGTACGCCACACCTCACAAGGCTAACTGAGGTGTTCACCTATTAAAACACACACACACACACACACACACACACACACACACACACACACACACACACACACACACACACACACACACACACACACACACACACACACACACACACACACACACACACACACACACACACACACACGGTCCTGTCTAGCTCAACTGGTAGAGCATGGCATTAATACTGCCAGGGTTAGGGGTTTGATTCCCTTTCTAGCTCAAATGGTAGAGCATTAACTGCGCAAGAGTTAGGGGGTTTGATTCCCACTGGGGCCACCCATGCTAGGATTATTGTACGGTATTGTAAGATGCTTTGGATAACAGCATCGACCAAATGGCAACTATATTATAAACGCATGAACCGATTCAGAAATAAGAGTCGTCTAGCAAACAGGTGCCTGCTCTGGAATATAACGCTGGGATGAATTAAATATAGTAACACATGAATAAATGAACACATGAATTCATGAATACATGCAGCAGAACAGGAATAAATGAACACATGAAGAAATGAAAACCGGTATATTATATTAAGACATGAAATCATTAATAAATGAACACATGAAAATGATAACGCATGAATAAATGAACACATGAGCAGTGTTACCGGAGGGGCTTAGGTCTTCCTGGGTCATGTATGCCTCCATCCTGACCCCAGAGAAGGTCACCGTAGCTCCTCCCACTGGGATGGAGGCGGGGCTTACACAGCGGTAGGTGGTGTTGAGCCGCGCCCACATCCCCACAGAGTTCGTCATCACCGTGACAACATCTAAAAGGACCAACAACAAGACAACAGCTTACTTTGCATGTTAAACACTAAAAATACACCGATACAATGTCTGAACTAATACATGGTGGTGATCCTGTTATATTATATTAACACATTGTTTTATTACACGGCTTTGTTGAAAACTCAACTCTGATCGGTCAATGACAGCATTCTACGGTCTGTTATTTATGAACAGCAGACCTCTGCTATGCATAACAGACCATTGCTATGCATTGCTCCAATCTAACAGCCTTTGTTTTTAGCAGAAGCAATAAAATCTTTTAAAATACTAAAAAAATACTAAAATACTAAAATTCTTTAGTAAGAAGACGTGAAATTCACGTCAGGGTCCTGCATCACCCTGTTGGGTTTATTTCACGTTAATGACTGGCTCGATGTACACTATCCCATACATAACTTAACACTATTATGATATATTATTTTAAATGGTCTAATTATTATTATTAGATATTGTTAGATATAATGTTAATAATATAAGTGTAAGTGTTTCTGACCGGAGCTGTTGGCAAAGGGGAACAGGGTGCTGTCACTCAGGTTGTACTGTAGGCTCAGCGTGTCCACGCTGTACACACTCCCATTGGTGGAGAAGAAGAGACCGAGGGTGTGGCCTGGTCCGAACACACCCACCAGCGACACAGGACGCCCATCGCTGCCACACGAACTGCTGCCCACATCCACCGTAGTGGAGTCTGGGAGATTGACCTGTACTGTAGTCTGAGAGAGCGAGAGCGAGAGAAAGAATATGAGAGGAGGAGAGAAGCAAGCGAGAGAGATATGAAGATATAGATAAAGAGAGAGGGAGAGAGGCTTTATGAACAACTTCATTGTTCCAAAGAAAAACCAGATGATCAAGTATGTATCATGTTAACAGTATAAAGTATTATCTGAGGGTGAATGAATGACACCTGTTAACTGTATAAAGTACATATGAGGCTGAATGAGTGATGTTAACAGTATAAAGTATATATTTATTGTTAACAATATAAAGTATATAGTTGTTGTTAACAGTATAAAGTATATACTTGTTGTTTAACAGTATAAAGTATATACTTGTTTAACAGTATAAAGTAGGTTTTCCTCACCGAGGTGTTGGATGTGTTGTAGCTGATGGAGAAGGAGGCGGAGAGATCAGCCTTGATGCAGGTGGAGTTTCCCTCTCTCACCTCCAACGTCACGGCCCGGGCAACACCTAAACACAAGCTTATTGATATTAAAACAAAACAACAAAAACACCTCACTTCATCCTTCAAAAAAACTACAACACAACATAAAACATGTTTTATGTTGTGTATATTGTTGTTGAGGATTATTGCATTGTACTTCTGTGAGTTAATTGAACCATATGTTAAGGTGTGTTCACGAAAAAAAAAATATATATACAAATAATTTCAAAAATAAGATTGCGTTGTTTTGAGCTAGTGCTGCCATCTAGTGTTTAGACAACGTTATAACTAGAATGACGTGTTTGGTTTACACCAAACAATCATTATATAATATTATATCTCATCTTCTTGTTTGTATCTTTCAACATGGCTGAGCTCGGCATTAGCATGACCTGTACATGGCTGTGACCAGGAAAGTGCAGTGCTTTCGACTCCCAGTAAGGTTCTGGGTTCGATCCCCAGTGTCCACACAGACCACCTTGTCATCCTAGAGAAAGACGCCCTAACCCTACCTGCTTAACGACATGGATCTGCATGATTAAGTGACTCTGGATGAGACATGAGAGTCGCCTATCTGATAATAAATGAATGTCCTGGGGTTCCTGTGGGCATTGACATGAAGCAGAGTGGACTGTGTCCCCGCACCGTGCTGTCCTACTGTCCTACTGTCCTTTGCTAAATGTAAATGTGGGCCCACTAGGAGGCCCTCCCCGAGCCAAGACTGAAACCTGACGCACTTGGTCATCCTGGTAACACACACCACAGTGTCAGTGAGCCACCACAAGCTCAGGAACATAAAACCTCACAACACCAGTCCCAGTACAGAGACCAAGTCCCAGTGCACAGACCAAGTCCCAGTACACAGAACAAGTCCCAGTACACAGACCAAGTCCCAGTACACAGACCAAGTCCCAGTACACAGACCAAGTCCCAGTGCACAGACCAAGTCCCAGTACACAGACCAAGTCCCAGTACACAGAACAAGTCCCAGTACACAGAACAAGTCCCAGTGCACAGACCAAGTCCAACACAGTAGGCCTACCACACAGGGAGACCGTAGAGAGAGGGGGGGGGTGTTGAACCCCTAACCTCTCATCCAGTCTCATAGGAGTACAAAAGCTGTCACGTGATGGGGGCGCTTACGTTGCACTTTGAACAGCGAACACCGGAGCGCTCTGCGCATGCGCCGTATGCGGATGACTACCGGGGGGGGGGGGGGAAATAATACCCCTGCTCCCCATGATGGACCACCACACTATAAATACGAGCCCCGTTACAGACAGAAAACCCGATGGATACCGACCCACGTCCCGACGACGTCATCTGAGCGCAACAACTGACAGAGGAGAGGGGAGAGGGAGGGAGGGCATTCCCGCACCTCTCGCCGTACAATGAATTATCGATCAACCACGACGAGGGTTATTATTATTATAATATGACGTGGCTCGTGTGTGCACAACAACAACAACGACAACAACACACAATGGCGTAGATTATGTGACGTCGCTTTCGGGACGTGAACACTCACCTAGGATCACCGAACAGGCGACGAGGCGGGACAACAAGTTGGACCCGTTCATGTTGTTTTCCCTCAGTGCGGAGATGTGACGTCAAAAAATAAAACCGTCAAAAAAAGAAAAGAAAAAAAGAAAAAGCAACGCGGTAAATAATATCGCAGCGGTGTAAATATCGCGGCGGTGTATCGATATCGTAGCAGAAGTGCGCAATGCACGCACAACGCGTCCAGGTCCCAAGTCCACAAGCGCACTGAACACAACGCCTTAAAGCCTCAACAAATATATAAATTAAAAACTATTCAAATGGAGACGACTCCCCTGGTTTCTCCGTATGTGTGTGTGTGTTCATTTATGGTCTAACTCCGTCCGTTAGGCGGCATGCTGCGCAGCGCGGCGGCGGACGTCGGGACGCGTTCAGGTCGCGGTGCGGAATGCGGAGTCACGTGAACCGCCGGCGCTAAGTCAGCGAGGCGGTCACATGACGTCAGCGGGGCGGTCACGTGACGTACACGCCCGCCCGCCCGCCCACAGCCGCACGGTTTAGGGGGCTGCCTATCTATGCGGATATTGGTCGTTAGTTTTCGTAAAGGATATACGCCCCCCCATAGCGGCCATGCATGGCAGTCGTTGATCACGATCGGGATTAAACCGCCAGCGCTCACATGTTGTGAACTTATATATTGTGAACGTGTGTATTATTACGGTTCGTCTGGTGTCTTGTAAATGGTGCAGGGCATTCAAAATGAATACTTCAATCACAGTCAATCAAAACCGAAACCCAGACGACCAAAACCACACATATTACAGGACCGCTGCCACCGGGTCGTCGGTATAACCCGCCAATGAAAGCCCACCAATAATTTACCTGTTAAAAAATTATAAAAAAACTGTGGCACTGCACCTGACCCACATCACACCCGGACTAACCCAGATTGTATTTGTAATTTTTTGTTTTAAATTGTTATATGTTGCTGTTGTTAGCAATTGGTTTAATGTTTTTTTTTTCGGTGTGAGCCATGGTGTCTAAAGCGAGTCTAGAGCTGCTGACGCCTGGTAAAACAAAAAAAAATAGAAGTCTCATAAAGTGCGTACTTCAACAAACAAAATACAAATTAAAAAAATGGTGGCTCAGGATGAGTCGTTGAATCGTGACCCGCGAGCTCCTGACGTCACGAGGCCCCACCACGCGCACCGGCCTCAGGTCAGCTGACCTCCTCCCGCTTCACGAGGCGGTGAGGATGGAGACGCACGCGGCCCTCCGAGAACTGGCGTCTTCTCGAGACATTCTCCTTTCAGATTTGTGTGTGTGTGTGTGTGTGTGTGTATATATATATATATATATATATATATATATATATATGATATATATATACGTTGAAGGTTTTAAAACCTTCCTTCGTGGTGGCAAAATGGTGATTCATATTTCCTATGGTTTTGGAGGAAACTAATTCTAGTTCCTGTGGTGTTGAAGTTTCCCCATGTATTTTTCAGATTATTATTGTTTATTTTTTACAGTAGGCTGAAGTAAAATGTCTACACAATTTGCTTGTGCTGGGGTGACCCACATTTCCCATCTGGGATGGATAAAGATTAGGTTATCCCGTACCTTATCAACATCTTTTAACAAGAGGAACAGTGTTGTGGTTGCTTCTCTGTATGAAGCTGCTGCTGCTGCTTTTGCCGGACGCTGACAATGAATGAAGGAGTCTATCCAACAGAATAGTTGCCTTCATATCCAAGACCAGCGGGCTTTCTCATGGCCAATGGCCACAGAAAAGAGCAAAAAAAAGCGTGCTTTTGTGATGACAAATGCTTTTTGTGTCATCTTGCGCATTTTCACAGTGGTCTCTTAGCCCAGGGTCTTGTTCCTCAACGGAGGAACAAGGTGCATCTTTGTCGCACAGCGGAGTTGGTCGTCTCCAATAGACATGTGTATTGAAGTAATGACTTTATATTGAGGGAAGGAAATTCAATTACCGCTTGAAGAAGTTGGATGTAGTAGCGCAGGAATCCTAGAATCGTAGTTTAGGTTAACCATAAATTATCTGCTAACTACTACAAACTACTGAAGGGTCACAGATCATCACCATTCATTAAATAACCATTTATTCAGGTTAACTTTTCCCACTCTTACAAAGAATACAATCTGATCTACAAAAACTCTTGTCGTCAACCTACTGGACATTTTGCTGGAAACGTGTAGAATGGCATTTCTCTCCGTGCTGTTTGTTGTCTTGCCTGGTGCCTCCCATTAGGACCCCCCCCTCTGTCTCCGTCTCCCCCCAACCTCTCCACCCTCATCACCATCCCCATCTCCCAGCCTCTCCCACCTCCACCCCCCACAGCTTTAACAGTGGTCTCAACACCCCAGGGCTCCAAGCATGGCGCTTTTCCGAAGACAGGAAGTAAACTGACTGACCCCCCCCCCCCCAAAAAAAAACATAACACGTCTGCCACAACATACACCAGAATGCATCTCCTGAATCTCTCCTTCTCCGTGACTGTAGCAAGACCAGGAAGCCATAACTTCACCCAGAAGGGAAAAAAAACAAAACGGAAACATCACGCCAAAGTGCTCGTTTATCTTCAGTTTAAAAGTGAGTCAATGATCCGGCCAATAAGGGACAGAGCTTCGAGCCGGCTTCAGCCAATCCCGTCCAGAGTTTATGTGTCTGTGTTTAATCCATGCCTGGCAGTACCAGAGGAGAGCTGGGGATCGTCCAATCACGACGAGCCAAAAAAGGTCTGTCAGTAATACAAGCCCTGCCCGCCCCCCCCACCCCCCCACCAACACCACCAATCAGGCGACGTAGTGGTACTGGGTGGGCGTGTCCTTGTCACGCTCCATATAGTCTCTGTCTATCAGGGACTCAATCCTCTTCTTCAGGTCCCCCGGCTGTGGAAAGACAGGTGAGATTAATATTAGATTGTTAGATTAATATAACATTAATATTAGAATCATGTTGGGTTAAAGAGAAACCCCACAGTCATGATGGCAACTCTGCCACCATCTAGAGGTAAAAACTAAAAAGTAATCCAATCATTTCTGTAATTTTAATTTAATTCTATTTTAGTTTCGCATAATAGGACCACATGTCTTGAATATTTTGTGTCGTCTTATTTTATTGTTATTTTTATCATTACTGCAGACTGGTCTTGTCACCATGATGTCAGACTTCAAAACTGTGATGTCTGCTAGAACTGAGTTCAGTGGTCAGCCCTGCAGTAAGGTATAGACACAGAGAGAGCGGCCTGTGATTGGTCACCTTGACAGGGAACTTGAGCTGGTTGTAGAGCTCCGACACTAACAGGTTGTGACTCAGAGTCTTCCTCATCTTCATGATGCGCACCACAGCCGCGTCGATCTGGTACTGCCGGTCCTGGAAGACTCGCTCTGTCGTACTCACCTGCTCCTCCACCTGGGGGGGGGGGGGGGGGGTGTCACACACACAGAGATTACATTTACAGTTAGCAGATGCTAATGTATGATGACTGCAAGAGCAGTCAGTTCCTCTATTGTCCCCGCTGGCATATAAACCTCATGATTAGTTCCTTCTAATTAAGGAATGGATCCATATAATAGCAAACAAGACTTTGGTTTATAGGCATGGATACAGACATACTGATTCTGGTGACATCATAGGAAGTGGAGATAACTTCTACCTCTTCCTGAGGTAGAAGTAGAAAGAGGAGGTTGCGATAGAGGAGGTAGAAGAGGAGGTGGAGAGAAGGAGATTGCAATAGAGGTGTAGAGGAGATAGAAGTAGAAGGAAGAAGTTGCAATAGAGGAGATGGGGGGGTAGGTGGCAGTAGAAGGAAGAGGTTGTGGTAGAGGAGGCAGAGAGGAGAAGGAGGAGGTGGGCGGTGGCCGACAGGACAGCTCCAGAGCCCCCGTACCGTCTCCTTCATCTGGATCTGGTTGATCTTGATGCGGAACAGCTTGTGTTTGAAGTCCTTGTTGAAGTTGAAGCGGTCTCCGTCCTCCACGTCCTTTCCCCGAGGGTTCTTGTTGAGCACACGCGCCTTTCCGCATGCCAGCGACTGCAGTGTGCGCTTCAGTTCCCCCTCCTCTGTAATCACGACAACCAACACCACTGTGAACTCAGATTTGTTTTTGCAGTTTCCATTCCATATTTTAATTATGTCTCTCTTTTTTAATTGTTACCTTTAACACACGAATCTGAATATATATGGATATGTGTAATAGGGAAAAATGTATTGTCATGGTAATTATGGGGAATAAAGAGAAGGAGAAGACAGGAAGGGTGAGCACCTATCCCAGTGGCGGTTCGGATCTCCTCCACGCTAAACTCCTCCCCCTCATTAAACATCAGCAGTACCAGGGTCTGGAAGAGAGACACCTGCAGCTCCTTCTTCCCCTGAGAGAGAGAGAGATAGAGCAAGAGAGCACGGGAGAGAGAGATTAGTTTCACTCTAGAACCCACCTCATTAAACAGTGTCACTCCAGAACTCGCCTCTTTAAACCAGTTTCACTACAGAAATCACCTATTTAAGCTGTTTTGATTCCAGAACTCACCTCTTTAAACCGGTTTCACTCCAGAACTAATCTTTAAATCAGTGTCACTCCAGAATCCACCTCTAAACCGGTTTCACTCCAGAACTCACCTCTTTAAACTCTGTCTTGAGGACGGCGTGGCCCAGAGTGGGCTGCCACTGGAGCTTCCGTCCACTGTGTTTCCCCAGGTAGAAGACCTTAAACACCTCCTGTAACTTCACCATCTACACACCACACAGATGCATTTAATTAGACATAGTTTAGTTGTTTTACAAAAAGACATGGTGGGGTCAGAGATTGTCCTCTGACCCCACCCCCCCCACCACCACCCAGACATTGGACTATTCCGAATTCTGGGTTGCACTACCGTCTTTGTATTTAATCTAATCCAAAACAGGCTGAACTCTGACTAGGGCTGTGCGATATGTAATTAATTATCACTATGACCATGGGGAATTCTACACAATATCAATCAATATCAGGATATGCTAATTAATTCAAAATACCACTGTAAACAGTCTAACTGAGGGTCATTAGAAGTTAACGGAAATGCACTTTCTTCAAACCTCACATTTGATCATGTTAAAGGCATATCTTCTTATTGTAAATCCTTTATATTATAAAACTTGGTACCGCGATGAGTCGATATCTTCATTTCACGACAAAACAATACCATTCGAAGAAGACAAATGATACTGTTGAATTATTGCCCAGCCCTAACTCTGACCCTAACACAGACAGGTTGACCCATGACCCCAACACACAGCCTGACCTCGGCGGGCAGGTGGACGTCCATGGGAGTGTAGGAGGGCCAGTAGCCCATGGTGAGGATGTTCACAGTCAGCTCAATGTTGCTGGAATCACTCTGGTTCTGGGTGTACTGCGGGGGAAACAAGATAATATAAATAGTTATACGCTAGATACCATTAAACATATAGATACATCCATACATAGAGGCATTGTGAAGATATTAAACCATGCCATTACATCACCATGACACAGCTATAACAGCATAACAACCATCTACAAAATACCCATAAATGTGTGTGTGTGTGTGTGTACGGCCCATGTGTATCTGCCATCTTATAGCTTGCCGTCCATGCTTGTATGTGTGCGAGTTAGGGATGGGATATACAATATAGTGCAGATCACGCTAAAAAACACAATAAGTTGATTGTGGTGAATTTCCATTATCATTATTGTCGTGAATCAGGATAATCGTGAATATCCTCACATGAGTGACTTGAGAAAGCTGTCTAGCTCGCTAACATACAGTCCTTTATTGATTTCCTGATTCCTGATCCTCAGTCACCATGGCTGAAGGCTTGAACTCAGAGGCGGCTTGCCCGTTTGTTTTTGACTGAAAAGGATGTTCACTAAAAAATGATGTGTCCTATCTGTGCAATATAAATATTAAGATAATGTAACAAAATGCAAGATAAAGTGATTCCAGTATGTTTCAGTGCCATTCTGAGAGTTTTTAGCTTATTTTGATTATTATATTATTATATATATTTGATTGTACCTGTACCTCATGTACCTGTTTGAAGTGGATCATGATATCTTTGGACAGCTCCATGTCTTTGAACATTCCCTCTAGTTTACTGGTGAAGGCTGCACCACATTCTGCAGAGGAACCACAAACACAACAAACATGAGGCTAGCAAGCAGAAACAAACCTAGCCTAGCCATTTCTACATTCACTTTGTATAGCCCACGAGAGATAGCATGCATGCTAACCTGCAGCATAACACTATGGGATTGGCTGGAGGAGGACACGGTCATCAGGGAACTGATGCCCCGATTGGTCAAAAATTAGCCAGGAACCACAATTGTCCCATACAGAGGCAGGAGCATTCAACTCACTAATAGCTGACGGGTGGTTATGGAATTTCTTACAAATTACACTCTTTAATTAAACCTTAAACCTTACCTACAGCACCTTTAAATCTTACCTACAGCAACTTTAAACCTTACATACAGCAACTTTAAACCTTACCAACAGCACCTTTAAACCTTACCAACAGCACCTTTAGAACTTACCTATAGCCGCTTTAAACCTTACCTACAGCACCTTGAAACCTTACCTACAGCCCCTTTAAACCTTACCTACAGCACTTAACATGGAGGCCAGTCAGTGCTAGATATGGAGGAGGGCTCACCGTGTTTCAGTTTCGACAGCATGGACTTCTCTGCGTCTACAGAAGCACTCTTCCCCACCAGTAGACGCTTGGCCAGGTCCTTCTTATAGAATGCCTCAAACACATCCTTTCCTGTCGAGCACGTCAGAGTATCATTAAAAAACTGTTTCATAGAGTCAAGTTAAAATACTGTTTCATAGAGTCTAGTTAAAAAACGGTTTCATAGAGTCTAGTTAAAATACTGTTTCATAGGCTAAAAGTCACACCAGAGCCTGATTGAAGTCACATCCTTCCCTATGAATGCGTACTATGCAAGTATAAAGAGCAGTAGAGTGAGTACTACCATGTATAAATAGCAGTAGCGACGCATATATTATTGTGTATAAACAGCAGGGAAAGCATTAGCGTGTACTGACAGAAGTAGAGTATTAAAGTAATATAAACAGTGCATTACCATGTATGAAGCGGAAGATGATCATGATCTTGTCCAGGATCCGTTCCAGTTCCTCCTCCGTAGCTTCCTTGTTTCCGGCGCGCAGCTTAGAGTCCACATATTTCGCTGGACTCACACAAAACACGGAAAGACCAGTTAGCATATGGACCACCAAACCACAACCTTCCTTAGCAGGGATGATTAAGTCCCTCTAGAGCTGGGAGTCTGTGGGGACCAGTTTGAACTCCAGTGTTCAATCCACCAATCAAACAATGCAGAGTGCTGAACAAGGGAAACCACACAAAAAGAGACATTTCCTTTAAAATAACAGTCAAATCTGAATCTACCCTGAATGACGAATGATGTGAATGAATGAATGATGGATTTGAGAGGTAGATTCAAACAATACAAAAATGACAGATCACTTGATTAGCTAAACTAACAAGGTGCATTTTAAGATTTTGTTGAAAAATAGACAGATTGTGATGGAAGGGCCATAAATGAATAAACAAGCAGGCAACGAGTCCATGGAGTGACCTTAAAAAAAACAATAAAAAGGATGTTAAAATCTATTGTAAAGCTGCCAGGTGACCAGTGCAGGCACTTCCTCCTGGGACCCACCTATGAGCTCTGCCGGCTTGTTGGGTCTCTTGTTGATGAAGGCCTCGAAGGCCTCCTTCATGGCGTTGACGAAGCTCTCGTTGCGTGCGAAGCAGGTGTGCACCACGTTGTCCATCTTGTCCTTGAAGTCCAGGAGCTCCTGCACCATGTCCTTGTCCTTCTCCGGCGTCCCCACAATCTCCCCGCCAAACGCCTGCAGAAGAAGAACAACAACAGCTGTGGACATTTTCTGAGATCATGAAAAGTACAAGCCTCCTCCTGGTCACAATACGTACATAATGGATAGCAGGAAGACCAACACAAGACCTACACTCATATTTACATACCTCTGACCACAAAACAATTCATTTTTAGTATTATGCACGTATGCTAAAGCCTGTATGCTAGCCTGTGTTGCTTGGCAACCATTTTGCTGTCTTGAGGAACTATATTGCATGGCGGAAGAATAATGACTGGGGGGGCATTCCACTTCTGGTTGTGCCCAACAACACCCCCTAGCTGTTCTAAAATCACTGTAAAACCATGGTCTCTTGCGGCTTATTGCTTAGGTATACCTTGATGTAGTCCCTCCAGAACTGCAGCAGTGTGTGTAGGCCTCCCTTGACCTTACTGAAGAGCTGGTAAAGGAGAGTCAACTCCGTCACCCTGTTCTCATCCAGCAGAACGCTCAGCCCTGAGGGCACACAGACAATTGGATTAACATCAACACCTGGCCGTACAGATTAGACCTGGACACCGTCTTCTGTCACACCTGTAGCACACCCAGACAGCTTTTAACAACCGCCGTCGGCCAGTTACCATATCATCAGCCTTCCTACACCCCCCCCACCCAAGATGCCTATGCCCTTTTTCAAATAGTTTTTAATGTTTCATTAATTTTACAGCTTGAGATATCTTGATTTGATTGCTGATATGAATTGCACTATATAAAATAAAGGCTATTATTATTATTATTATTATTATTAAACCCATTTTGCACCAACACATCACACACATTACACATCCTGAGATGTGTCTTACAAATGAGCATTTATGAAAACCTCCCTTGACTCGTCCATAAAGAAACCGGAAAAATGTATAGCATCTCTGTGGGCTACAGCTGAGTAACGTAGAGACCCATGGTGTACCTACGACTAGGGATTGGACAACATAGGATTTTATCGCATATCATGATAAAAAACACACTTCCCATTATCGTTATTATCGTGAATCAGGATAATCGTGAATATCCTCACGTGAGTGACTTAAAAAAGCTGTCTAGGCCAGGATAATCATGACATTTTCAGATCGTCCCATGCCTACCTACAACGGCTATTCAATACAGAAGTAGAGTTTGCACACATGCTCCTTTGCATCCCATAATAGTAATGATAAGAATTGGCTCACCCTTCTGGAGGATAGAGGTCATGTGTTCGCCTAGCAGCTGTTTCTCCACACAGTAGACTAGTGGCTTTCTGGAAGAAAGGACACACGCAACGTCACCACGCTGTGTTCAGGAGCCGCAGCACAGACAGTACATACAAGTGTAAACATTAGGGTTGTGCCGATAGACGATATCATCGTCCATCGTGATTGGCTGACCGACATCACGATGTAGCGCAACCATCGTGATGCCACGCCCCCCTCCCTGTCAAACACAAACCAATCCTAGTCTCCTCTATAGCCTAAAAACTTGGATTGCTCTGTAAATTATATTGAGAATATAACTAATGCATATGCTCTTTCAAATAACCTGCAACCCAGGGGTCGGGAACCTGAGGCTCCTTTGCTGACTGAGTAGGCTCTCCGACGATGCTGAGCTTTTTACCACCTTCCTAAAACGAATGATCATGTCAATGCATGGCATGATGTCAAATGCATTTCTAAATGAGTTATATAACTTGATCTAATACAGGGTAATTTAAACTCAGTCGGATCCGCAACTTCTCACGTAAATGTAATGGTCAACAGCGCAGCCGCGTTTCACAAAAATCGCACACGCAGCTTCACATCCGAACTCCTGTTTTAGAGAATTTATTGATTTATTGGTCATGAATCCCCGCTATTTATTTTGGAGAATTAAGACGTTGCTGTCCTGAGCGTCCCATCAGCTGGAGAGAATCGCGCAGCTTGCGAGTGTAGCACAAATGGACCGAAATAAAAAAAAAAACCTTCAAGCTCCGAATTCTTGGCCATGATGTCAAATTGAATGAAAGAATGAAGGTGCTTCTGTTAACACACATTTATTAAAACACAGAAGTCGTACCCTTTTTACCAACCAACGCCATTGCATCAACTGTTCTTGTGGAAGCGACTTTTTTTTTTCTTCTTTTTTTTTTTTGTCTTACGTGCAACATATTGAAAAGCCCGGATGAGTAGGCCTAGGCTAATGAGTAGGGTTAGTACAATAACTGTATAGTTATTGTACTAACTAACTGTTTTTTATGGGTTTATTTTTGGCACACAAAAGGTCCGGCGGAGAGAGAAGTCCGGTGGGTCGGCGCTGGAAAGAGCGCGCGGCGCTTTGTGTGTCCACTGAATGACTTCACAATGTATAGTTTTTAAGTAGAAAAAAATATATATTTATAGTAAAAAGTATTATCGTAAAAAGTGGTCAAAACGACGATATCATCGTCAATCACGATGTTTTATGGTAATCATCGACGAGTGCCAATTTAGCGGACATCGCCCAACCCTAGTAAACATGTACTCATCAAGTTCAACTATATCAACTCGGAATGATATCAATTACAATAATCTGATCAAATTACAATGAAAGCTGTGTATCCCAGACAGAAAGAGATAAATACACAGAGACAGAGAGAGAGGGGAGAGAGTATGTAAATGTACCACGCCAATAAAGCCCTTCACATTTGGGAGACAAATACATTGAGAGCCAGGAAAACAGACAGAAGTGTCTTACTGAGTGCTCTGGTCGAGGTAGCTGATCACTCGATCGTTTTCCTCCTCTAGCCGACGAGCTACATGATGCAGGTACTCGGGCACCTGGAGAGAGACAGAGACAGAGACAGAGAGAGAGACACACAGAGCCATTAGCAATAGGTCACAGTCAGGTAGTCTATGTGATTGCAATGTCATGTGACTAATGTCATGCGACTGCTCACATCTCTCTCCTGCATCAGCCTCTGGCCCTCAGCTGCGTATAGACGGTTGGTCTCCACCAGGAACCTCTCCTCAAATGACTCCTTATAGACCTGCAGGGACAGCAAGCCATTACTACCATCACGCATACACTCAGGTAGGGCGTTTAGAGCATCTTGGTCAAGGATACCGACAGCTAAGCTGCAAACATTGGGGATGGAATCCAGAAACTTTTGGCTAGAACATCATAGCCACTGCAATATCCTGGCACCTACTTAAGTTTGTACTCCACTCCTTTATACATTTACATCCTGTTTATTTTGGTCCCTAGGAACCAGAAGCATCCTCCCTCCCCAGCTGTCTGTACGTCCTAACCAGCGGCTCACCTGCAGGTCTGACAGCATGCCCAGCAGACTGCGTAGCAGGCTCCGGTCCACCGTCTCCCCACTCCTTTCCAGCTCAATCTGCTCCAGGATACCGTCCACCGTGCGCTTCTGAACCCCGCTGTCGCTCACGATGTGGGTACGGAACAACTCCAGCCCTGTGTCCCTGTAAACCAGACACTCTTTCTATTCAAACTAGCACAGCCCATAAAACCGACACAGGTTCAGGTAAAACTCAACAGACAAACGAGACGTCTTGTCAACTTGTAATGTAATCGGTCCTACCAGATGGAGGGCAGCAGTGAGTTCTGAAGGATATATGTTCGGTCCAGAAACAGGAAGATACTCCGGATCATAATCTAAGAAAGGGAAAATAACAACACAAGGACCATTAAAAATGGTACAAGTCATAGGGGTTTTCACTACACCGTAACATTACCAAATCTTAAAATTTGAAATCTTTACATTCATCACAAACTTTCAAAAACTTTCACCAAAAAAGTAAAGGAAAGTAAAAAGGGGTCATCAAAGGCAAGGTTGTTCAAAAGTGTAAAATCAAGAAACAAAAAGCTATGAATATCAATTACATTTTGATAGTCAACTATTTGTAGCAATAACCAGTCTTTGAATGAGTTGTGTACGTTACCGTTTGCCTGCAGTGGTCCTGCCAGCAGCGGTTCATCCTCTTGAGGAAGGACAGGCTGTCCACAGACTCTGTGAACTCCACGTTAAGGACAGACCATTTCTCACTACCTCTAGCACCTTAACACCTTATTCTAGGTCACTCTTTCAGATGAGAGGTTAAACCAAGGTCCTGACTCCCTGTGGTCACTAAAGATCCCATGGTGCTCATCGCTTGAGTAGGGGTGCTAAGTGCTAGCCCCGGTGTCCTGGATGTGTACCAACATGGCTACCTAATATTCCCCTGGTCTCTTAATTAGATAGCATCATTCCTCACCTCTCCACTGTGATAGCCAGTGTATGACGAGCCTTCTGGTGCAAACTGGCAGCCGTGCATCACCAAGGTGGGTGCTACACACTGGTAGAGTAGATGAGGTGTGATATCCCCCCACACCCACACCCACACACACTATGTAAAGCGTTTCGAGTGCCCTGAAAAGCGCTAAATAAATGCAATGAATCATTTAGTATTATAACAATTAATAGAATAATAATTATTCCTGTTATATAATTAAGCACCGGAGGATGACCGTGTTTTAGTCCATTGTTCAGAAGGCAAGTTCCTTGACCTGCTTCACTGTATTTTAAACTAAATGAGCAAATTGCGAAAGAGTGTAAAGGATATTCTCTGAACTGTTGGATCTGGGCCTGTACGTGGTCTTCACACAGCTGTCGCAGCTGTCTGTACAGCGTGGGAGACACCTTATAGGAACAAAGGTTCTCCACCGCCTGGGCATGGGGAGAAAAAGAGTTAACCGTTATCTAACTAAAATGGAAGGAGTCTATGTTTTTGTGTATGGATGTCCGTCCTTCAATTTTCTCGACAACCGTTCAACCGATCGACTTCACACTTGGCAGGCGTATTGCTGAGGACGCAAGGAAGTGTCAAGTGTGAAGTTGTTTGGATGTTCAGTTCTCTAAAAATCTGCCTTAAAATACCTTACCTACTACTTAAAGGGCCCCTATTTTACCACCTGGTGTGAGTGTGATTAGCCATTACAAGCCGTTTCAAAATTGTGATGTCACTACACTAGTGAAATCTAGTGTCCACCCAGATGTATGATGACTAGATCAGTCTACCAGCCTACCCAGTGGACTGTACCAACTGGTAGGCTTATCTATCCATCATACATCTGGGTGGACACTTGTGATGTCACAAAACAGCTTGTAATGGCTAAACTACACCTGGTGATAAAATAGGGGGCCCTTTAATGATAAATGGATCTGAATTCCCTGTAAGTCGCTTTGGCTAGAAAGTGTCTGCTAAATGCCAACAAAATAAATAAATAGTTCTTATCTAGTTAGTATATATCTAATAAATAACAGGTACACACCTGGTAGAGCTCCTCCAGGTTGTATTTGATGGAGGTGCTGTTCTGGATGGCGCTCACCGCCTCGCGGAGCTTCAGCCATGTATCCTCAGTGTAGTTCTCAGACAGCTTGGGCTTGTCTGTTGCACAGGTCCAATAATATACAAATACATACAGCATACAGGCATTAGGTGAGGCCCAGAAAGCGACGCATACTTGACAATTACAAGCTGGGAAAGCAATTAAAATGCAGTACATTTCGGTGAATGTATTGGTGCACTATACACATAGCCGTTGGGGACAGAGACTCGTTACCTTTGAACTTGGGAAAATACAGAGCATGTTGGATATACATATAGTGGATGGATGAGGTGTTAATTGTGGGACTCGCGATGTGTTTTTGTGTCGTTACTCGCGAACAACAGGGAGACACTTTTGTAATCCGTTTTATATAGGTGTTAAGTGCAGAAAGAGACGCATTACCTTTGAAGTTTTTGATGATCAACTTCTTGGAGGCTCCAGTCTTGCTGGCAGCCAGGGCGGAGGTCCTGGTCACCCCGTTGCTGTTGTGCTCCATCAGAGCAGAGAAGTTACCCTTCTTGTCCTGTCGGATGTCTTCTGCCATCATATCACCAAATGAAAATGAACCGATCTTGAAATAAACTCAGGTGGACTTGGTGAGGAGAGTGGTGTGGCTGTGGTGTGTTGATGGCCAGTCACTGCTTAATGTTCACCCAACTGAAAGGTAAAAAAACTAATGAAATCCTAGTAGAAACGCACCTAGCATCAGATGCTGACTCATAAGACACTAAATAACACTCCAATATCTTAGAGAGACCATTTTAGTAGAAAGCTATCTCGCTAACGGTGTGTTAGCTACAAGCTAGCAGCATACAGCTAGCAGTTATTCTTTTTCTTTGGTAGCACTTGAAGGCTAATGTTCACATCAACGTCCCCATGTTAAAACAAAGACACGCGGCGTGTAGTATCCATGTTTGGTTTGGAGTGTGAATGCAAACTAAATGATAAAAACGACATTGTGCCACAGACCTACAGGAGCAGTGGCTTTAGCCACTTAGCTAGCTAGCATAACAAAATGGCTTTTCTCGCTACGGTTCAGTTGCGTTCAGGGACAATCAGGAACTTTGAGTTTTCATGGGTATTTCCCAGTCTTTCAAATGCAGTCATTTTAATCATTATTATTTTCCGAACACTGTAAATTGTTGAAAATATTACATGTACAGCTATTTTTAAAAATCAAATAATGTATAATAATAATGACCCTATTATCATAAATGGCAGTTGGCGCGTCAAACTAACAGGAGTTTGGACGCAGCAGCAGCAAGAGGTGTCAAGTGGAGGCCACGCCCACCGCGATGACGCGTGGACGCGGGCGCCGTTGGCCACGCCCCGGACAGCGTAAAGCCGAGCGTAGCGTAAATACGTTATTATTCCGTAGTTTTTGTGGCTCACTTAAAGTTCACTTACCGTGTGTGTTTTTTAACGCGTTAAACATAAAACACGGAACGACGACATCATGAACGCGTTGAACACAACACCGAAGAGCGCGTGAGGGCCGGTGGCCACGCCCATCGCTCGCGACCCTGCTGGTGGGTTTAAATGTGGACAGCTAGCGCAGGAAACCCGGACGGAGAGGCGACCGCAAACGGCCGTAAAATGATGTACGTGTGTTCAGGTTACAGCCGTCAATTAGCGGCACACTACTTCTCTTCTTGGATGAGATGTATGTGATTCATAAAAACACATTAGCTTTTTGTTTTTGTGTTTTTTAACAGCGCTTTTTAAGGGCTACCGTTAGGGGTTATGCTAATGCTATTGCGTACTAGCTAACGTGTGAGGCGGTCACCACTGCGCCGTTGGAGAGGTTGCTTTATTAAACTGGAGCCTGAGTCACTCTGGGTTTTTACAGGAAAACTAGTACTTAGTATTTAACTGTCTCTAGCTATAACTGATTATTTAACAGCAAAATGACGCCCCTTTTTCTTGCCAGTGTTGTGACTGCAGCTAATTGCCGGTTAATGTTGAATGTGAATACTGGCTAGCAGACGTGTGTGTGCGCGAAGAGAGATGGTGGCTGTCCCTCAACGTCAGTTGACATGGACGTCTTTGACGTTTCAGTCAGCCTTCCTGTGTCACTGGTGGCGACGCTTGCTGCAGGCATGACGTCATCCGTGGTTGGTCAATAACACAGGCTGTCACACAGCCTGACAGGTGTGTGTATGAAGGACCAGTTGACCTCTTGCCTGTCTGTCTTCTCCAGTCTTCAGGTGTAGATGCCATCGCCATGAGTGTGAAGGCCTTTGAGCTGGTGCCCGCCGTGGAGCGGGACCTGCTGATGGGCGACAAGGCCCGCATCAACGTGGAGTGCCTCGAGTGCTGTGGGAAGCACCTGTACGTGGGCACCAATGACTGCTTCGTCCACCACTTCCTGCTGGAGGAGGTGCCCTCGCCGAAAGGCAGGATCGCGTACGTGGCCCAAAAGCTGCAGCAGAAGTACCTGGGCCTCAAGAAACCCGTCGCCGAGCTCCGCGCCGCCTCCGCCCTGGAGCGCCTCATCGTCCTCTGCGACGGCGTGCTGTTCCTGGTGGACATGGCCACGCTGGAGACGGTTCCCTCTGCGACGGGCTCGGGCGGGGCCAGGATAAAGGGTGTGACGTCGTTCTGCATGAACGGGAACCCGGTGAACGCCGACCCGTTCTGCGTGGAGATCGCGGTGATCTCGTCCCGGCGGCGCACGGTTCAGGTGTACACGGTGTTCGAGGACCGCGTGCAGCTGGTGAAGGAGGTGACCACGACGGAGCAGCCCAGCGTGGTGAGCCTTGACGGCTACTTCCTGTGCCTGGCGCTGGCCAGCCAGTACATGATCCTGAACTACACCACGGGGGCCTCGCAGGACCTCTTCCCCTACAACAGTGAGGAGAGGAGGCCCATCGTGAAGAGGATCGGCAGAGAGGAGTTCCTCCTGGCCGCACCGGGTGGCCTTGGTGAGTGGGAACGCAGCGTTTTGTTGTGGGAAGCCACCAGATTATCGTCCCACTCTCTGGGGACACAGGCTGCTCATCTATGTGGTGACTGCTTAGTCTCTACTCAGTCTCAGTCTTCAACTTGTGGCAGGATCATTTGTCTGAATTGACGTGTGGAAAGCTAAGGCAATAACCATTAAAAAGGGCTTAAGCCCTTCTATTTCAAAACTCTTCTAACTCTAATTCTAACGTGTCAATGCCTATCACTAGTATCTATTTAATGTCTACTTGTTTAACAGCCTGGTAAAACACTATGCAATCTCACGCCTCGCTTGCTTTCTTCTTCCAGGGATGTTTGCCAACGCGGAGGGTGTGTCCCAGCGGGCGCCAGTCAACTGGTCTGAGCGTGTAATTGGTGCAGCCGTGTGTTTCCCCTACGTGGTGGCCCTGGACCAGGACTTCATCTCCATCCACAGTATGCTCGACCAGCAGCTCAAACAGAGCCTGGCCTTCAGGGACGGACACATCCTGCAGGACTTTGAAGGTTCCCGCCCTTGATTCTCTCTTTTATCTTACGTTTTTCAATGTTCAATGTGTTTATCTTACGTTTTTCAATGTGAGGGAGTGGATGCTGGACAGGTTTGATGACATGAGGAGAACCAGTTATTGTGAAATAGTTGTTGAATGAATGAACGAATGTTCATAGTAATATCTGAGAACTGTGTGTGTGTGTGTGTGTGTTGTAGGCAAGGTGGTGTTGGCCTCCACCAAGGCGGTGTACATTCTGGTTCCTCTGCCCCTGGAACAGCAGATCCAAGACCTGCTATGTGGGGACCGGGTGGAGGAGGCACTGGTGCTGACGGAGGGAGCCCAGCCCAACATCCCCAGGGACCGCTTCCAGGTGTGTGTGGGTGTGGGTGTGGGTGTGGGTGTGGGTGGGTGGGTGGGTGGGTGGGTGGCATGGACGATATGCTTGTTTCCCGATTCGATACTATCAATACTTTTTTCTCCACCCCTAGTCTGTAGATGCATCAAATGTAATGTCATTGGGCTTAACCTGCACTCTGACCACGTAGCTCATATGCCTTGTTGTTGCATGTCATTCCCTCTCTGCTTCCTGTATCCACTCTCTGTCCTGTCCAGAAATTCACTAAAATATATATATGCGCATCATTTGGTTCAATTTCAAACCTCTAAGACAACATGGAGAGTAGAGGACCGGTGATATTACCGTACGGTAGACTAAATACTTCCTGCCAACAACTATGGGTGTGGCATACTGCCCCCACAAACACTAAGTTACTGATAACATTCTGATATGTCCTTCTAGAGTTAGGTCACCAGCCTGTGGTGTGTTGCTGCAACAGAAATTATATTTGTTTTGGGTGGCTGTGACGATGAGGTCAAGGTTCACCAAGCTCTGGTACAGGGCAGAGAGACTGAGATTTGAATTGAAGTGTATGGAAGAGTTTCAGTGTAGCCGCCCCTTAACCAGCCTTTCAGATGACTGGTCCTGACTATCTCAACTGGTAGAGCATGGCATTAACATTAACAGGGCTAGGGGTTGGATTCCCATTGGGACCACCACGTTAAAAATGTATGCACTCACGGAATTGTAAGACCCTTTGGATTAAAGCGTCCACCAAATGGTGTATATTATTATTATGACTTCCAACAACGATGTAGTTTGTCTTACGCTCACTGGAAACGTATTGCATCTTTGTTTAAAAAAAGAAATACAAGTGGGTCATGGGATAACTCGACCAAATACATTTTTGTTGATACAGATCTTGCACAGAAGAATCTTACAGCAGGCCGGCTTCATCCAGTTTGGACAGCTCCAGTTTCAGGAAGCACAAGAATACTTCAGGTAAGATCTTCTGGTCACGTGTGACCAGAAGATGAGTCTGGGAACTCCTGACTTTTTTCTTTGTTTATTCTAATTACTATGTTGAACTTAACGACTGCTGACACCTGCACCAAGTTGAATTCAAGGTGTCCGCGAGCCCTTAAAAATGATTTTTAAAACTTGATCTCAATTATACAAATAATGGGCCTTAATAACTATTAAAATGTCTTAAATCCAATTTCTTTTAAGAATCAAATTTGAATGTGAAGGGGCGTGCTCTGGTCACAGACTAGTGTAACAGTAGAAGTGGGTTGATTGACTGTCTTTTTTTCCAAAGGGCATTCCTTCCTTCACCCTGGAAATCCTTGTAAATTTGTACTTTGGCAAATTGATGTTCTGACTGTGATTCTGTGGTTGTGTCCCCAGGAAGGGAGAGTTGGACGCCAGGGAGCTGATCTCCCTCTACCCCCTCCTGCTGCCCCCCACCTCCTCCTTCACCCGCTGTCACCCCCCCCTGCATCCCTTCGCCGACCTCAACCACCTGGCCCAGGGAGACCCGGGGAAGGTGCTGCGATGCAAGAGGTTTCTCATCTCTTACCTGGGAACGGTGAGGAGTCACCTTCATGTTCTACGTTCACAGTTAAGGCATCTAACCAGAAGTGCAAATGTAGTATTATTTACAAGTATACAGGAAATGTAAGTGCTACAACAAAGTAATGCTATATCTTAAAATATATAAAGTGATAGACTGTGTGTGTGTGTGTGTGTGTGTCTGTGTGTGTTCGTTTGTTCAGGTGCGGGGTACAGAGGCCTCCAGGGTGTGCAGGGAGGAGGTGGACACGGCACTACTGAAGCTGTATGCTGAGCAGGACCATGAGAGTCTGCTGGACCTGCTGGCCTCAGACAACACCTGCCTGCTGGCCGACAGCGCCCCCTGGCTGGAGAAACACAGCAAGTACGTGTAGGGAGGGACCCCGCCTCATGTGGAGAATAAGGCCATGTCCACACTCTACTGCGACATTTGAATAAGCATGTTTTTGGGGGGGGTTTTGGCGCCTCCCTTAGATGTTTTCTCCAAATGATAAATATTTGGTTTTGTACAACCTGGCCAAATGTAGATGAACAGTAGTTTGGGTAGTAGTTAGTAGTTTTATTTTTGCATTGTTTTTTCACTAATTTGTCATTTTATTATCTGAATTGTAACGTGTATTTTCCTCTCCTCAGGTATTTTGCCCTGGGTCTCCTGTACCGCTGTAATGGCCAGGATTCAGCTGCTCTACAGGTACACCTCCACTCTCCTAGCATCAGATGAAGATAGCATGGTTTTAAGTAACATGGAGTGTATATGTAAGGGATAATGTACAGCAAGCCGGTCATTATTGCGAAATAAACCCAGACAAGGTGATGCACCCTGAAGGGACCGGCTGGATGTACGTTAACCTTGCTTATCACACTTCTACTTACAAAAAAATATTTTATTGATTCTGCTGAAAAAAATGTCTGTTAGATTCTACAGTTGGTTCTACAGTTGGTCTGTTATTTCTGAATAACGGACCGTTGTGTTCAACAAAGCCGTGTAATAAATGGAGCTAATACCTGAAGCTAATGCATACGTCTGGATACGTGGGTGAGTTGTCTATGTTATGGACTAGTTGTGGTCCAGGTGGTATAATGGATCTCTGTGTGTTCTGGTCTAGTTGTGGTATAACGGGTCTCTGTGTGTTCTGGTCTAGTTGTGGTATAATGGTTTTCTGTACTGTTCTGGTCTAGTTGTTGTGCTATAACAGGTCTCTGTGTGTTCTGGTCTAGGTGGTATAACGGGTCTCTGTCTGTTCTGGTCTAGTTGTGGTATAACGGGTCTCTGTGTGTTCTGGTCTAGTTGTGGATCCGCGTGGTGGATGGGGAGCTGCAGGACTCCACCAGACCGGACCTGTACGAGTACATCGTCGACATCCTCACCTTCTGTCCTGATCTGGACCTGGTCTGGAGGTACAGCGACTGGGCCTTGAAGAGAGACCCCAAGGTACGGACCTACAGGATCCTGAATACTGTAATCAATAGTACGACTATATCAATAGAACTTTGATTCCCAATCATAATGAATTGTACAGAAACATTCCCTTCTGTTTCCTGATGCAAAATCGTAATTATTTGCCTGAATTATTCTGATTTTGTTTTTTAAAGGTAGGCGTCCAGATCTTCACCAAGAGGTCTGCTGGCAAGGATCAATCGGGTCAGCCAAAGCCTGATGATGTCATTACTTACCTGGAGAAGCACAGCCACGCCCGCCTCTTCTACCTGGAACACCTGGTGTTGGAAAGGCGCGTTCAGGTAACTCTTCGGTGTTTACCTTGTGTGAAGCTATGGGAATTTATAGGGTCTTAAAATTATGCAGCTTTTTACACTTTTTGTGAATCTGTTTCCCCAAACATCGTTTTCTCCCTATCATGTCGCCACGCTAGGCAGTAGATCACTTATTAGACAGTTAGACATTAGTCTGTACAGGACCTTTAACAAGGAAGAAAAAACCTTTTGTAAAAATACTTTTACGGCAAAAGTGTGTGTGTGTGTGTGTGTGTCTGGACCAGAGGTTGCGCTAGACATTTTCGTTGTCCGTCA
The DNA here is from genome assembly GCA_030340625.1 of Merluccius polli. NCBI lineage: Eukaryota > Metazoa > Chordata > Actinopteri > Gadiformes > Merlucciidae > Merluccius > Merluccius polli. The sequence continues at coordinate 78,585 of JAOPHQ010003460.1, forward strand.
TTTTGACTGACAGGGTCATAAAAATCCCGTCATAATCTATTTTTACCGGTCACGCGCAGCGCGATTGTTGACGGGGGGGGGGGGGGGGGGGGGGGGGGGGGGGTGCTGCGCGATTGTTGGCTTTCATGGGCACCGTCGATAGTTGCGCCACTTTCAAGTGGGTTTGTTGTTTCTTTCTTCTTTTCTACTTCTCTTCTTATACAAGAACCAATTAATATGCTCATCGCCACCAAGTGGTCAGGGTGTGAAATGCAATCTGTCAAAATGACGGACGGCCCTCATATTTTTCCGTCACCGTTTGAAAAAAACGGTCAATGACGGAAAATATTCGGTTAACGCGACCCCTGGTCTGGACATATTTCCTGTGTATTTTTTGTAGTTTATTATTATTCAAAATGTTTATCTTTTTAATTCTACTACTGTCCTGTACTTGAAATGAAGTACATCTTATGTTCTCTTATACCAGGCGACCCCAAGTGTTAAGGAAACGGAGAACTGTGTCCTCCCAGGGGGTCTGACTGAGCGTGTTTTCTCTTCTTCTTGTTGTGTGTAGAAGGAGAAGTTCCACAGCCTCCTCGCCGTGCTGTACCTGGAGCAGGTGTTGTCTCTGCTCGGGGGCTCTCGTCCCCCGGCCCCAGACCAGCTCTCCCACGCCCGGGATAGGCTGCAGGCCCTGCTCCGAGAGTCCAACCTCTACAGGGTCCAGCTTCTACTAGGTCCGCTGACCCCTCCCTCACCCTCCTCACCTCTCCACTCCCCTTTCTGGTCCTCGACCCTCCACTCCTTCTGATTTTATTGCTTCCGTGGAAAAAAAAATGTTTGTTTGATTCTACGGTAGGAAATAGCGTTGTGGATTGTGTGTGTGGTTGATATCTGGTTTACAGCCTCACCCACCAGCCACTTAGGTGGCGTGTGGCAGGGGTAAACTGCTACAAGTGTCCATAGCACCGGTCTGTTATTCATAGCAGCCGTCTGCTACAATAACAGACCGTAGAATGCTGTAATTGACCAATCAGAAGAGTATTCAAAGCTGTGTAACAAAAGGTAAAATAAATAGTGTGTAAAACGTGTTGTGATTGGTGCAGATAAGATGGAGGGCTGTGACCAGCTGCTGTTGGAGCAAGCCACGCTGCACGGGAAGCTGGAGGATCATGGGAAGGCGCTCGACATCCTGGTTCACCAGCTCCGAGACTACGGCTCGGCGGAGGCCTACTGCCTCTGGGCCTCCTCCTCCTCCTCCTCGAGGCAGCACCTCCTCCACCTCCTCCTCGACTTGTATCTAGACAGAGGAGCAGGGGAAAGAGCAGGAGACCTGGAGATGGCCGCCGTGGATCTGTTAAATCGCCACGGCGACCAGTTTGATGCTGTTCGCGTACTGAGCGTGCTCCCGGAGGGCTGGTCCCTGCAGCTGCTCAAGCCCTTCCTGGGCCGGGCCGTGCGTGCCAGTGTGCACGCCGGCAGGACGTCTCGGCTGGCGCTGGGGCTGTCCCGCGCTGAGAACCTGCAGCTGCTGCATGACCGGGTGAGCACCGCACCAACACACCACCTCATCTCTCTCCACACCACCACCGTCACCTCAGTGGTTCTCAAACTATTTTTACTCATTTACCCCCTCTAATATATTTGTTCAGCCAAATACCCCTTTACCCTCTTATTGAAAAGAGTTAACAAAAAATCTGATTTACTTAATTGTATGGGATTCAGATTCTGCTTAAACCAGCTCTCAACGACATACACTCCACACCCACATGACCCTATGAACTGACCGAACGGTGTCGTTTCTCCTACCAGTTGAAGGAGCGGAGGAAGCCAATCCTGGTGTCTGAGAAGCGGGGCTGCCACCTCTGTCACAACACCTTCAGCTGCCCCGACGTCGTCTGTCTGCCCGGCGCCGTCCCGGTACACACACACTGCATCGCACACAGACTGTCAGACTCCGCCCCCAACACGCACGCCGACTCCGCCCCTGACAAACACTCGACGCAGAACAGCAATCACACGTAAGACTCCGCCCACTGGCGCGGAATCTGGACCAATGGAGGATCTGGGAGCTGTCCGACCCAGCGAAGGCTAGCCCAGTCATGTTACGTGCTACTGAGACACACGGCAAGGGAACGTTTGTGCGTGCGTGCGTGCGTGTTCGCTCGCATACGAGAGAGAAGAAATGATTAATTTGAAGCTTTTTGTTTCAGTGCTGCTCTTACACTACTTTTTTTTTTTTTTTAAACCGAATTTTGCGAGAAACGACTAAACCAAATCATTGACTGTCTCCCTCATCCCCTGGTCTGCTCTGATGGGCATCGTTTGACCCATGACCCTCGACCCCTGACCTTTGCTCTGGGCAGTTGTAGCCTTATCTGCACCTGTGGACGTCTCTCAAGCCTACGTCCGCAGACAGAACTCAAACCCTGATCAAAACTTCTTTGGAGAAACTGCTCTCTGAGATTTACAACTTAAGGTCAGAGTTCGTTGCTGTGTGTTGTCTTCGCGCCCCGGCGTCGGGTGTAACCACAGCACCACTAATTTGTACGGTCTGGTATTCTTGCACAACATAACGTCTGCCAGGTTATGAAATGATCTGTTTGACGTGATGCCAGGATTTCACAGACGTTAGCTACGCTTGGCTGTCGTCATCCACCCCAGTGCTGTGTTTTCATGCTACTGCTAAGCTAATGCGAGGCTAAACCTCTTGGACCAGGAAGCACACAGCTTGCTAAGCCTATAGCTTCATGCTAAGCTCATGGCTAGCGAGATTGGAATCTGTGATGTATCAACAGCTGCTTTCAAAATAAAAATGTAATTTGTAATTTTGGGTGAGGGGGGTTGTGTACGATGGTTATTGTTAACGTTAAAGGAGGAAATGTTCTCGAGTGTTGTCCGCTGGACTGAGATGGTCTACAGAAGGTGATAAAGCTGAGGGTATCTACATGTCCTGCAACAGAAAGGATCATTTTTATTCTTAACGTCCAAATTCTATTTTGACTCTTAAGTACGTAGTGCCTGGCAGAGAGAAGAGGGGAGAAAGCTGACATTCACGTTTCTCGGTCTGTGAATGATCCATCATCTGGGATAACTGCAGTAGTATTTGAGTATTTGTTTCAACTTCCAGCCATTACAGGTGAATATGAGGCTGTTTATATTTAGACACATTGGGACTGAAGGGGCAACACACACACACACGCACACACACAATTTGACTCTAATGTTTACCTCCTTCATGCACTAAATGTATATCTAAATTCATCACACTCACAGCTTGAGGCTAGTCTTTCGGCTGGCCTCGATTGACCCAGCATTCAGACCAGTGTGGGTTTGTTCTTTCTTATGGCAGAGAGCTCAGTTTTGTTTCAAGGCAACGCAATGAACACTTTTAATTTCTGCATTGACCGTCCTATAATGTTATGTTGTCATACCAGGCTCATCGGTCAGTGTTACTACCCAGACAACATTACCAGCTACTGATCACTGTTGGATAATGAATTCAAAATGAATTGGAAGTAATATAACAAAAATGGAAGTAATATAATGATAATTATATCGTGACTGACGCACGAAGCCCTTTCTCTCTTGAACATGGTTAATGGGTGATGAATAATAATAAAAACGGAGCGCTTATGTGAAAACATGGACATTTATAAATCTACATTCATGTGTATATATGGTACAGTATTTATACTGCTTTGTAAATCATATGCAGATGGAATGTACAAACTGTGAAGCAGCCCCATTTTAATAAAGGTTAACTATTAACACATGACATCACATGACAGTCAGTCGTAAGGATTATTATTTCTAAAGGTTGTGGAATAGGTTAGAAATTAAACGGTAACACAATTATTAGTGATAAAAAACTAGTTCTACTGGCAAGATGATGACAAAGTGTTTTTAAAGTAAATAAATAATAAAATAAGCTTTTTATTAGCTTTATTTCCCTGACAGGAAATGTGGGGAGAGATGAACAATTTATTAGGTGCAAGGCAGTGATGTTTGTTCGTTGTTGTACAATTCCAAGATCAGGCCGGTAAGGCTTCATCTAAAGTGTGTATGTTTCAGATCTCAGGTGTATATATATTATATTATATTATATTATATTATATTATATTATATTATACTATATTAAGAGGTCCCGTAGGCAAGGGCGTAGATTTGCGTGGGGACCGAAGGACATGTCCCCACCAATATTCAATAACGACTGAAATGTCCCTACCAATATTGAGGCAAACGGAAAAAAGCGCCTTGCGCGTTACACAAAGGGTTAAATAAATTTCGACGTCCGTAATCTAGGTACCGCCTCCAAAGAGGGTCTGGTCTGGTCAGGTCTGTTTTTTTATTGGCTTAGCTCCCTGTATCAAACTATATAGGCTACTCCCCCTCAACACTGCCTGTATACTGACGATTCCCAATACCTTAGAGGCGCGTTCACTAAACCTTACCACTGTAAGGCCTACTTTAGCCAATCGGTAATAGGCTGGTCTTGGGTTTTGGCCAATCAGATTAATTCAGCAGTCACTCCACGTGCGAATGTGATGGATACAATTCTAAATGTACGTGTCCGATTTTAATAAAAAATGGATGTCTCCTTGTTCATGCCCTTTAGTCAATGGTAAGGCTACTAATCAATTCCTGGTTACTTTTGAGTATTATATTGCCACCGACTGACCTTTCTTGGTAGAGCTGTAGTATCCGTAGTCTCAGTAGCCTATGCTATACAAGCAATACGTATGCTAAGTGACTAGTTAAAAGCAGGGATGAATTTCTGAACAAGCCTACCAGGCTCAGGGTCCCAAGAGCTCTGGTGCTTTACATAAAGATGCCACTGTGATATAGGCTTGTATTGGGTTTGTGCATGTCATGTGTGAATAATGTCCATTTATATCCAAAAAAAGTAATCAGAATTGCCAGATAATTACGTTGTTATATCTTGGCTTAGGGGGTAGGGTTAACCCCCCCCCCCCCTTTTTTTTTTTTTTTACTATCACCCCTGTAGTAGTGTCCCCACCAAAGCTCAGACCAAACCTACGCCCTTGCCCGTAGGGATGTGGGGAACACAAATAACAGGCTGTCCACCAGAGGGCCACCTGGCTGCGTGTCCATCTCTGCTTTGGTACGTAGGCGGAAATTCAGACCACCTTCCCAAATAAAACCCAAGAAAACAGCCAGCCAGCCTTGCTCTCTGTTGAACCACGGATGTTCAATGGAGTACATTTGGTGATGATAGTGTGGTCCAGTCAGACTCTGTGTATATTGTATAATAAGTGTTAGTCACTGTTTGACGTTGGACCCACCCTGATGGGGGGGCTTTGCTTTTACTGGACTTCTGACGAGTTGCTGCTTCCACATTCAATGGGCTTCATCAGCAAAGCACAAAAAGTAAAATAAGATACAAAAATAACACCGAAAAAAAAAGAAGTGAATGTGGTGAATTCCTATTTTGAGGAGTGGTGCTCTGCAGACCAAGGTATGTGGAAACGGAGTGGGCGGAGCCTCGGCCCCAGTAGCACTGCGGCAGGGAGTAGGATCCCGAACTGCGGCGTTATCCCGGTCTGCGTCAATGCCGTTTTTGCTCCCTCACTTCCGGTGAGTTGTGTACGCCAGTAAAACAGAAGAGTGGACCACGACAACTCCAAGAACCGCAACGACAAGGAGAATAATTTTTTTTTTTGACGAAAGAAGAACAAAATGTGACAAAGCAATATCCAGAGACGGATATCCCATCTTATGTCGGAAGTCCCGCCCCCCTCCTCTATCACCAATAACGCCCTTTCGGAGCATCCTGACCAGGGGGGGAACGCCTCGCAGCGACTCTCTTCCAGGACGGCTCTTCGGTTCCGAGTTCATCCGAGGGAAAAGTCTCCCGGTCCGGGCGGTGAACGGCTAGAAAGGTCGCGGTGTGGACGTGGTGATGCTGGGGGTGGTGGGCATGACGGGCAGGTAACGTTCATTATCGTCTACATCACCGCATTATTGGGGTTTAACAACAGGCAAATACTGTCCGTTAGGTCCGCTAACCACGTTAGCTTAGCATAGGCCCCGTTACGTTAGTTCAGTTGTTGGGGAAAAGACGCCGAAAAGCTGAGTTTTACGTTAAATAACTGCATGTTTGGTCACGAATAACACTTTTAGCAGGCGTTTCATGCCTTTTTGTTTTTATGAAGTAAATGTTCAGGAAAAAGTTGTCAAATGTAATTGAAATGAAAGAAACTTAATTATGACTTCAGTGATTCTATAAAGTTAAGTTCATCCTCATGTTATTCTATAAAGTTAGGTTAATGTCATTCTATAAAGTTAAGTTCATCCTCATGTTATTGTATTATTTTATTGTATAACGTTTAGTTAATGTTATTTCTATAAAGTTAAGTTCATCCTCATGCTATTCTACAAAGTTAACAACCTTTTAAAGTTCAAACAAAGCCTTTTTAAAACCGTTATAAATGTCTCCTCATCCTCCTGGGAATGGTCCACTTCTAGGGCTAAACCAAAGCCTCCACACCCAGGGTGTAATTGTACCGTCTTCATTAAAATAAGGCCTGCATGAAAACATACAAATACACATGTCCTGAAGCAGAGAGTGCCCCCTGCTCTGTAACACACGTGTACATGTAATATGGTAATATGTATGGGATGACATGTGCATGAATAACATGCTCACTGTTTCTGAGCAACAACGTGTGGTCCGCTCATCTCATGACCAAATTAGGTTATGGGTTGTGCACACTATTTCATCACTGTCCCAGTATTCAGACTTATAAACAGACTTACACACACCCAAACCTTTTACACTCACTGCTCTGAGCCCTACCATATCTATCTATCCATCTCTCTATCTATATATCTCCAAATAATAAGCTCATGTTGTTTCATGGTTTTCTAGTTTTTAGTTTTGGGAGAAATGCCTGCTACTCTTCTGACACTCCATTTTAACCGGGGCTTGGAAAACTATGACTGCTATGTTGCTGTTTGGTATTTTATATCCACATGAATTGACTCGATGCTTGCAATAGAAAGCAGGGAATAACCAACAAGGGCAAATAAGAAAATTGCGTGTAACTAATTACTATATATATGTATATATATATATATATATTTTCAAAAACTAAACAACCCATTTGATAACAATATAATATAGAATAATATGAACAATAACATCCACCTGGGACCGCATTTAATCAGTGTTAATGCGCCTTCCGCTGCGTCCGTGTGTTGCTTGGCAACCATTCTGCTAAATGCTGCTGAAGAAACTACATTGCTTGGCGGGAGAGTGATTATTTGTTATCAATAATTGACTGAAGTTTTTGTTGCTGTATGTTTATTTTATGAAACCTTGCCGGGTACATGCAGTAACAGTTTTATACAAGCAATAAGCCCCGTAAGGCCATGGTTTAAGGGGGTTTTAGGCACGGCGTGTTAAGCACTCCCCTCGGCGTCTTCATTTTAGAATGGTGTCCGTCTCAATATGCAATCCTAATCTTTCTTTTACCTGCCAAATGGTCAAATCTATCCCTTGGCTTGTGGCAGGTTTTCATTTTGAACCCTGGGCTATTTCAACTCCCAACCGAAAGTTACTGGGTTCAATCCCCAATGTCCGCGATCTGAATTCACTGTAAGTCATGTAAATATACTAGTAATACAAATGTTTTTCCGTGTGGACAGCATGGCGAATGCCCTGGCCAACGCGGCGTGCGAGCGCTGTAAGAGCGGCTTCGCTCCCGCGGAGAAGATCGTGAACAGCAACGGAGAGCTGTACCATGAGCAGTGCTTCGTCTGCGCTCAGTGCTTCCAACAGTTCCCTGAGGGACTCTTCTATGAGGTGAGATTTCTCTCTCTCTGGCTCTCTCTCTCTGTCTCTGTCTCTATTTCTGTTGCTGACTCTCTGTCTCTCTCTTTGTCTCTGTCTCCGTCTCCCCTTCTGTCTCTGTCTCTCTCTGGCTCTCTTTCCCTCTGGCTCTGTGTGTGTGTGTGTGTGTGTGTGTGTGTGTGTGTGTCTCTCTCTGGCTCTCTGGCTCTCTCTTCCCCCAGCAGTTTTATCAAGCAGGAAATAGAATATTATCCTCTCCTTATCTTTGCTAACAGGAAGTATTTTGTGTTGTAGTTTGAAGGCAGGAAGTACTGCGAGCACGACTTTCAGATGCTGTTCGCCCCCTGCTGTCATCAGTGTGGTGAGTCTTGCAACATAACACACATATAACACAACATGTGTTACATGTACAAACATATAAACATGTGATGACACCTATTCTCAGGGGAGTTCATCATTGGCCGTGTGATCAAGGCCATGAACAACAGCTGGCACCCCGACTGTTTCTGCTGCAACATCTGCCAGGCGGTGCTCGCCGATGTTGGCTTTGTCAAGAACGCTGGCAGGTCAGCACCGTATATCTGTTTAATCTGTAATCTGTCAGGTCAGCACTATAATATTGTGTTAAATCTGTAATTCATTATCTGTGTTCTGGAAGGACATTTCAGAACCATATACTGTGATCTAGCACCAGTGCCACTATCCACAGCAGAGTCGCTGCATGTATTAAGGTGTCACTTGATGAAAGCATACTAATCTTCCTGGTGTGTGACCAGACACCTTTGTCGTCCATGCCACAACCGAGAGAAGGCTCGCGGCTTGGGGAAGTACATCTGTCAGAAGTGCCACGCCATCATCGAGGAGCAGCCCCTCATCTTCAAGAACGACCCCTACCACCCCGACCACTTCAACTGCAGCAACTGTGGGTCGGTACCCTGCTCTCTCCCCCGTGTTATACCAGCATGTTACCCACTCGATGTGGTTGATACCGCGAGGCAATGCGCTCTGTTGACTTGGACGCAGTAACGTCCAGCTCGAGTTGGTGCGTTGACTTGTGGCGCTGTAAAACAGGCGGTGGTGGTGACAAAAGTTGAACTTCTGTTTAGTTTGTGCAAGTGTTGTGATGTATTCTCATGATGTTGTCCTGATGACATGTATTCTCAGTTATCTGTTATCGTGATGTAATTACGTTCTCATGATGATGTTGTGATGACATCATGATGTTCTCATAACGTTATCATGATTATGTCATGATATTATAATGATGTCATGATATCATGGTGATGTACTGATGTCCTCATTACATTCCCATGTGGTGTGGTACAGTAAGGAGCTGACGGCCGAGGCCAGGGAGCTGAAGGGGGAGCTGTACTGCCTGCCCTGCCACGACAAGATGGGGGTCCCCATCTGTGGTGCCTGCAGGAGACCCATCGAAGGACGCGTGGTCAACGCCATGGGCAAGCAGTGGCATGTGGAGGTCAGTGGGAGAGAGGCTTACTTTATACGTCTGCGTAGGCGACGGCTTGGCTTACTGGCAACGCTCCTCCAAAAATGTAAAACTACACATCAGGTTGACGGATTCAGATTCATTGATAATTGTTGATGAGTTTCTCATATATTATGTTCATTCATGATAGACTAGTTGAGGAGGATGTTCATTGCATGTTCATTCGTATGACACATGGTTACATTCGCTTTATAAAGATCACCAGATGTCACTGAACTGGTGACTTTTGATGAACTTTTGTTGAACTACGCTCAGAATCACAGATGCAGAAGGATAAATGAAAGCCCAGGCGTAGACGGACTGCAGGGATTCACCAGATTAAGGTTGTCTGGTTCGCTCAGATGACAATGTTTTGGTAAATACAAAGTGTGTGTGTGTGTGTGTGTGTGTGTCGCTCTCTCGCTCTCTCTCTGCAGCACTTTGTGTGTGCCAAGTGTGAGAAACCCTTCCTGGGTCACCGCCACTATGAGAGGAAGGGGCTGGCCTACTGTGAGACCCACTACAACCAGGTACAAACAATATGCCCAAAGCGCCGCAGAAGAATATTTTAATTTCAGCTTATTAAGTCTATAAAAAGCCAAAATAAACCACTCCGGGGTGTCCAGTTAATGGAAATGTTTGTGGTGTATTCCTTACGTACACACAAACCACCCACGTTACGTAGTTAGTTAGTTTAACATCTGCTTTGTGTTTCCACTGCCCAGCTGTTTGGAGATGTTTGCTACCACTGCAACCGCGTGATCGAAGGCGACGGTAAGAAATAATACTTTTAAAGACTAACTTTGAAGAGAATACTTTTGAAGAAGACTATTAGAGGTAGTACTTTGAACTAGTAACAAGCAAGAATACCTTGAAAGAGAACCTATTGGGTTATAACCGTACTGTCACATGAGTGAGTTTGCTGCCACCTAGTGGATAACATGCTATGCTGACTGGAAAACACAGCTCTACACTTACAAAACATAATGCATAAAAATGCTGCACAATATGAAACAAAAATTGTCAATGATGTGGTTTGAGAATTAAAACTAGACCAAACCAAACTACTGTCTACTGCCAACCAGGTTAAGACATGTATGCACTCGTGGTATTTTAAGGTGCTTTGGATAAGGAGTGCCATTCAGTGACATGTATATAGATTTGAATGCTCTCTCTCTCTCCTGGTCTCTGCAGTGGTCTCGGCCCTCAACAAGGCCTGGTGTGTCAGCTGTTTCTCCTGCTCCACCTGCAACACCAAACTCACCCTCAAGTACGTCCCTGCTCCCGTCTACTGTGTTTACTGTGTGTGTGTTTACTGTGTGTGTGTGTGTGTGTGTTTGTGTTTACTGTGTGTGTCTGCTGGGTGTGTATCTAGTCTGTGTCTACTCACTCTGTGTAGGGCTTCTAACTCACCCTGGGGTCTCTGTTAACAACCCCCAGTCTAGTCCTAATAATCCTCTATCAATTTCTTCCTTCCTTCCCTCCTCCCTTCATTCATTCCTTCCTCGTCTACCCGTCCTTGGATCCTCCCTGCCTTCCTCCCTCCTTTCTTTCTTTCTTTCTTTCTTTCTTTCTTTCTTTCTTTCTTTCTTTCTTTCTTTCTTTCTTTCTTTCTTTCTTTCTTTCTTTCTTTCTCCCCCCTTTCCTTCCCTCCCTCCCTCCCTGGTTACGCTGCACTGTGCGGTGGTGCGTCCAGAGATAAGTTTGTGGAGGTGGACCTGCGTCCGGTGTGTCGGCGCTGCTACGAGCACACGCCCGACGAGCTGAAGCGCCGTCTGGCGAGGCGCGAGCGAGACGCCAAAGAGCGCCGGAAGAAGCCCTCCGTCTGTGTGTAGAGGTTCCTCTCTTGTTGTGATGGAAACCCTCCCTGCATGGTGCCCGGTTCCCACTCTGTGATGTCACTGTGATGTCGTCAGCATGCCCCCCTCCCCCCCCGCCCCGATGCTTGTAGAGACGCGCGGCGTGATGTTGGTGTCTGAGTTTGTTTTCGGTTTTTCTCTGGTTAATGACCCTTCGTCAACCATCTGAAAAGTGCCCCCATTTCACTGCCAGGTGTCATGTTGATTAACCATTACGATCCATTTCTAAATCGACCCTCTGGTGACATCACAAGTGAGTGTCCACCCAGATGTAGGATGGATAGATAAGCCTACCAGTTGGTACAGTCCACTGGGTGGGCTGGTAGACTGATCTAGTCATCATACATCTGGGTGGACACTCCCACTTGTGATGTCACCAGAGAGTAGATTTAGAAATGTCTTGGCTAATGAACATCATGCTTACAATTTTTTTAAAATACAAGTTTAATGAAATGTCTATCTAAAGACATAATCCTTCCCATTCATTTAAATACACTTCTAGTGCAACTTTATGAATGTAAAGTGTTTTAAAAACCCATGGACCATGAATCAATAAAGAGGAACCAGGCACAGCCAATCAGAGCGCGGCTCCAATCAGCGCTGCTTCCCATTGGCTCAAATGAGGATCAGCTGTGTGTCTAGGCTCTCTGGTGGTTTCATCTGTGTGTGTTTCTCTTCCTCCTCGCAGGAACAAGTTTGTGGAGTTTGACATGAAGCCGGTGTGTAAAAAATGCTACGAGAAGTTTCCTCTGGAGCTCAAGAAGAGGCTGAAGAAACTGGCCGAGGCGGTGGGCAGGAAGTAACGTACAGCAGGTGGGACAGCCTGCAGGGGACTGTACGACCTTTTACCTAAGATGAGGTGTGACTGTGGTGGTGACCAGTCGTTTCCATATACTCCCTCCTGTTTGACCTTACTATAACTCCTACTGTAGTGTGTTTGACCTTAACATTATCCCTGCTGTAGTAGGTTTAACCTTACTAACTCCTACTGTAGTGTTGACCTTAGGATAAGGCCTACTTTAGTGTTGACCTTAAGGTAAGGCCTACTTTAGTGTTATACTTAAAGTAAGGCCTGCTGTAGTGTTTGACCTTAAGATGACCCCTACTGTAGTGTTTGACCTTAAGGTAAGGCCTACTGTTGTTTGACCTTAAAGTAAGACCTACTGTTGTGTTTGACCTTAAGGTAAGGCCTAATGTAGTGTTGACCTTAAGGTAAGGCCTACTGTAGTGTTTGACCTTAAGGTAAGACCTGCTGTAATGTTGACCTTAAGGTAAGGCCTACTCTAGTGCTAACCTGAGGCTGTTGTTTTCATATACAAGTCTTAATTAGCTTTGTTTTTCCCCCAGTTTTTAAAGGCCCATGGTAGTTATCATGTCTCCTTAGGCTTCACAGTGAATGTTGCATCGCAAAGCGATGACTTGCCATAAGATTCATCAGTTAGGTTCACCATTGGCATATAAGTGTTTCTATTCTGGTGAAAGTGCTGCCAGCTTGCTTGGTGTCTCCATTATACCTTAATCACAGCCCACATTAGATGCTACAGTTTTTTTTACAGGCTTTTATTTTGTACGTGTAATGCTAATGGCTGGCCTGAACTGCAGTACCCTTATTGTGGTGAGAGTTACATTTATTCTGCTAGGAAAATACTTTGAAGCCATCGTTTCCAAAGTTCTGAAAATGTAAATCCGGTGGGATTTATGCAATACAGAATATAGTTGAATGGCTTTTCTATCGTGCCTTGAATATAACCTATGTATCCTGATATGCAATTAATTTTTTTATTTTTCATAATGCTCTATGTATTTTTTCAGATGTATTATTATTATTATGCATTTATAATGCCACAAATGTATTTTTCTTAATCACAAATGCAAAGAAACCTTTAATCAGTATTGTCACGTGATTTCACTACAGTTACTAACGCTTCATATAGATGTCCAATAATCAAACGCTGTCTTGATACTGAACTTGTCAGCAGTGTCTAAAGGCCATCTTGTGTTCATTCTGCGACCAAGCCAACTAGCTGATTAGCAGGTGTACACGTATCCCAGACATGGCTCATAACTTTAGATTGAATTAGCATACTTCACACTCGTGTTTGTTTGTTTAGAGATTATTAAGCAAATGATGGTACCTTCTCACCTCAGTCTTGGGTGTGGTAACAGTGTAATTATTTATTTGCCTAAAGAAATAAGAAAACACAAATAATTTGATGTTTTTCCCTAAACAACATTATGTTTGTTTCTGTTTGTTGGCACCAAATGATCAGCCCAATAATTAGCATGTTGGAAGTTCACCGACACCTTCAACCGTCACGTTTCAAGATCATTTTTAATTTGAAAGTACTAAATAAAGCAATCACAACATTACACTGAACAGTGTTTCTTCTGTCCCATTCACGGCTGCACTGTTGATCGTTCTGGATTTTGTATATAAATGGATTTAGTCTATTTAGTATATTATGTCCTAAATAGGTAGTTGAAAATCAGTGCTCAGTTGTTCTGTGCATCTGACAATAAAAGACTTGAACTTGTTAGTACTATCTAGTACTAACAAGTACTAGGTAGTATATGATCACTTTCTTTGTGCTCATATAGTGGCAATACAGGGAAGCATGCCATACTATCTAGTAAATAATGTTTCCAGTTTTCTTTGTGGTCATATAGTGTAGTGCCGTGTTCCCCAAAGTCTCACACATCTGTTTGAGTTTTCAAGCAGCTCAACAGAGCAAATTGTTTGGTCAAAACAGTGTCAAGTCACAGTAATAGTATTTTTAATGCAATAAAAACATTAGAATATTTCTGTACAGCTCAGGTTCAACAACATGAGTACAGTTTAATGACTACAATACAATATTGTTATTCCTATTTCCAGAGGAACAATGAAAAACAGTACATGTTCAAGTGGAAATGAGGATTAAGTTTAGTGTCCTTGAAACTACTACCTGCAACGCGATCACAACAACCAGGACAGAAGAAATGTAATTAAAAAAATGGTATTTCCCAAAGGAGAAAAGGGGTTATTTTGGAGACGAACAGATTCACAGCAGAAAGATATGACTTGCAGGTTTACAAATGTAAACTTCTTAGTTCAAGCATAAGAAACTAACTTTATAACGTCCATAAATGGTCCAATGAAACAGGTTCCTGTACTTTATTAATTATACCATTTTAAATACAACAAGTGAAGTACTTCTGCGTGTGATTTATAGCACAATAAATGTTAAAAAAAAAAAAAAAGTTAACCGTCCCTTGACTGTGGTCAATTCTTTCCCCAACTTCCCTTTAAAATGTTAAATTAAATCAACAGATTTAATGTATATAGCTCTAACATATAGTACTTGTATGTAACAACTTATTATACAATTCGGCACCCTATGTTCATATAGGGCTTGTACATCACAATGCATCATGGGACTTGTAGTACGGTAAAATCCTAAATCAACGTAAATATACCGTAACCTAGGCTAATGAAAATGTCTTTTTGCCACGTCTCACGCATGAGAAACACTGTGGCAGTGTCAAAACACAACAATGTCTCAACAATGACTAAAAAACCATGACTACCAACATATTAACTAACATTCCCATGCTACTATGCTTCCAAAATGGCGGCGGTCATTGCAATGTGATGTCGCGAAGCACAAGCCCTAATACTATCTATTGTATAAGCCGTCACCTTTTTATATAATACTATTTATTATGCAGCTTGTGACCTTGTGGTAACAAAGTACGATGTATTTTATACTTTGTCACATTCATATACTGTATACCATACTGGTATCGATCCTTGTGTCACAGCTTGTATATTGGAGTGCATCACGACTCCGACACATGTCTCTGTGTAGTGTAGCATGATGGCTAGCTAGCTGGCTGTGATGCGGGGCGGTGGGGTCCGAGGCAGGTAGATGGAGTAGATGTGGTTCCGGGGTGACTCGCGGTCTGCCTGCCGGTCTGTCGGCGGTCTGAGGGAAAGCCCCAGAAGCGTAGCCTGAACGCGGTCCACTGCCCCAGCGTCATCGGGAACAGCAACTTGAGTTGGTCCACGTCGCCGAAGACTAGCGCTAAGCCATTGAGGTCATTGTCCCTCACAACCTTAGCATAGTTAGCATTAAGGTGCATCCTCTCCAGCTAAGAGATGAAAAAAAACAAAACAGCGTAAGAGAAGGATAGAAAGGTTTGTTTATACTTGATCACAGCTGACAGGATGTCGGTGTTGTGGGTTCAAATCATTTGGTTGACCATGCTGTTAATGATTGGTTGGATTTGAACATGACTCAGCTTACCTCTGAACAAACGTCCTCAACGCTCATGTTGATGATGGTTTTGATTGGCAGCGGGACGACGTTACCCTGTCCAACCGGAGTCCTTGAGTTTGGAGACCCCTCTGATCTGACCCAGCTCCTTCCTGATCGTTAAGTCGAGGTTCACCGTTGCCGGCGCAAACACCTCGATGTCCTTCACGGTGAACGGGAAGTCGACCTTCAGAAGCATTTCAAACATCTCGGGATCGGCGTCCTGCTCCAGGAGGTCGTCGATCTGTTCCCGGATCAAGTAGAGCTCCACCCTGGACTCCCGGAAAACCTGCCACAGCGTCTTGGAGCCCTCGCGGTCCGACGAGCCACCCTCGTCGATCTCCAGCCTCTGCTGGTCATCCTCCAGGCAGTTGAGGAGCCAGCTGAGGCGGCATGGCCAGTAGTTGGCTAACACCACCCAGGCCGCCATGTTCTCCGGTGGAGGAACCTTGGTGTTCAGATGTTTCATGATGGTGACGGTCACCCGAATGGAGTTGATCACTCGCCTCATGGACATGCTGCCGTCCAAGATGTACTTGTTCAGCCTGCCCCCGTCACTCCGCATGAAGCTGTTGAAGGCCGAGGCAATGAGCTTCTCTACGTCCTCTTCCACCATCTCCACGGCTGCCGTCGTTTTACCCATCAGTGGCATGTGGATGTCCTCTGCTATTTCCACTGAAGATTCGTCGTACGTCGATTTTCTGCAGCACCCTTTGCGTTTGCGCCTGTGTGGCTCAGACACGTCTGTTTGGCACGTGAGGCCGTGGAACACCTTGCATTTGGACTCCTCCGTCAGCGGTGGGATGGTGAAGGAGAGCGTAACCACGCGGTTCAAAAAGGCATATGCCCGATCCTCACGACAGAAGAAGCCATCGGCAAAGTTCACTTTCTGCACAATCACCTCCGGGTTGACAGCCAGGATCAGAATGAAGGGACTGTCCTGGTCCGAGAGCAGGAGATTGATGGCTTCCAGGACCGACACGATCTTCGTCGGGCTGCAGCGATCGAGGTTTGTGATCCTCATTACAACGCGGATCCGCCGGCCCTCGAACAGCTCCATGAAGTGGATGAAGTTGGACAGCAACCACATCTCCTTCCGCACCTCGTTCATGAAGCCCAGCTGGCTGCTGACCTGCGTGTTGTCCATGATGTTGTTGATGTTGCGGTCCTGGCTGCGCAACAGGTTCTTTACTAGCTGCACTATGAACTTGGTTGCGCCCGCGGCGGGAACGCCCAGCACCGCCAGGGCCACACCCTCGCCCACACCCACCTGCTTTGCGGTGGTCCCGTTGACGTGGCCCATGTCCTCCTCGGGGAAGCCAAACAACGCCAGGCCTATGCAGGTGATCACCATGGAAATCAGGAGAAAGAGGAAGAAGAGCCACAGCGGGCAGCAGCACAGCATCTTGGGTCTCAAGCCACTCGGACCCTCTGTCACGACCTGATGGTTTAGAAGAAAGGGAAGCAAACAACATTAATGTGTAAAGAGAACCTTAAAGTTTCACCACCAGGTGTGATGTTGGCCATTATATGCCATTTCAAAATCCACCCTCTAGTGACATCACAAGTGAAAGTGTCCAACCAGATGTATGCTCAATAGATCAAACCTACCAGCCTACACAGTGGGCTGAACCAACTGAGTAGGCTGATCTATCACATCATACATCTGGGTGGACACTCCCACTTGTGATGTCATTATAGGGTAGATTTTTAAATGGCTTGTAATGGGGAACGAACATTACACTTTCGGTGGTAAAATAGGGGCCCTATAAAACGTAACTATAGTTAAAAAAACGCTAAAGGAGGAAGACCTTCTTGTGGATCTCGTCCTCCTCGTAGTACTGCACAGTGCGGTACAGGGACATCGGCAACTGGCCGAAGTGGACCTGCATGGCGTGGCAGAGCCTCAGCACCAGCCCGGCCCAGAGCAGGTCGCTGCCGGCCAGGTGCCAGGCGCTGAAGTGGACGTAGACGAAACGCCGGTTCTCCTGGTGATGCTCCTCAGCCCAGACGGGCCGGTAGAAGAGCAGCTTAAAGAGCAGTGAGACCAGGCCGCCGTTCACCGGCCGAGGTCTGGAGCCCCCGCCAGCACACCGCTGCTCGATCCTCCTCGCCTCCTGGTCCATGTGCACTGGAACACGCACGGTGGAGGACAACAACATTTTAGACACATATTATAGGAGAACAACATGTCAGAGCACATTCTTCATCTCAAAGGAAATTGTTTTGTTCAACTCATTTGTTCAACACACTTGAGAGACCATTTTAGACACATATTAGAGTAGAAGAACACTCATGTTAGGTGCTCACACATTGCCCTAATGAACACCAACACCCAACTATACAATGTTGGCTGAAGCATACAGCTCCAACCCTTCATCCGAAAACAGCCAGCAACCACCAACAGGTAGTATGGCTCACTGGCTTGATGTTGGGGTTTGTTTGTTTGGCGTTAGGTTTGTCGGGGCAGCGTGCGGTTGATGTAGTCAGGCTGGTAGTCAGGTTTACATTTCAAAAGATCCTTGGTGTGGGGAGCCTCCATGAAATCATGGAGGCTCCTCACACCAAGGATCTTTTGAAACTCAGCCACCCCCTGGAGATTTTACAGTTGGAAATGGTGTCCATATACGGTCTGTTATTCATAGCAGCAGAAATAACTGTAGAATGCCGTAACTGATCAATCAGAATCATATTCAATCGTATTCAACAAAGCTGTGTAATACGATATGATATCAGTGTTATTGCGACTACTGTTGTAAAACAAATTGCCCCTCGGGGACATTAAAGGTTTACTCTACTATCGTGGTCAGAGGAGGAAGTATCTTGTGGAAGTTATTGTCACTTTATTTTCATGTTAATAATGACCTTTGAGTTGGCAAATATTAGCACAGTGGAGTGTGAACACTGGTCGGCTATACATACACCAAACCAACCACCAGCATAACCATGGAAACCTTGACAAACAGCCAGCAAGTGTTACTCTATAACCCGGAGGTCGAAATTCGGGTGACCCCAAGGTTGCAACGCCCTGTTGTATACAAAGCAATACATAAGTAAAAGTAGTAATTGGTATGAATGTACACCTGTAGGCTCTGGTGGTTCGTAAATAACAGGGTTCAGGATCAGTTGAGCCAACCCCAAATATTTATAATATTTCCGCTAAAATTCCTTGTGCACGTCTCGTCTTGTGCTCACATCATCCCCTCCACAGCTGAAACCAGAATTACGCCCTTGCTATGTAAAAACCTAACCCTAAAAGGACACCCTTAGTTAAACCACATCCTAACTCCAAAAAAGAAGAACATTGTTTTTTTCCCAAGTAGTTTTTAAAGTAGTTTTTAAATTTCAACCTCACAACCTCATCTGGATATCGGGCGACCCCAAGGTTGCGACCTTTGAGTTGGCAAATATTAGCACAGTGGAGTGTGAACACTGGTCGGCTATACATACACCAAACCAACCACCAGCATAACCATGGAAACCTTGACAAACAGCCAGCCAGTGTTACTCTTTAACCCGGAGGTTGAAATTAGTTTCTATTCAGCGATTTGCTTCCCAGCACAATTTTTAAAGCTGTGGCACAACCAATTACATTCAGTTGACGTCCAAGCCCAACCAATCACCTGTTAGACATGAGTATTTCTAATTCTCATCATACCCGGGTTCACAGGGTCAAGGTTAAAGTCCAAGTCCAACCAATCACAATACCGCTAAAGTCCAAGCTCAACCAATCACATTACAGTTAGAGACCAAGCCAACCAGAAACAGCTCCAGACAAACCAGGCAGCCCTGGAGCAGCGGTACCTTGTGTCTGCTGGAGGATGAGGTTGATGCGGTCGGGACACGAGGAGTAGAGCCCCACGGTGGTGGGGGAGGAGGCTGTGTTGAGCGTCTTCGACAGGGCATAAGCATACAGGTCATCTGCAGACACAACACACTCTACATGTCAACATGATATCAATACCGTCGCCACGGTCCACCAATTGATTCACTTGTTCCCTCATTCCCTAATCCCTAATAAACACTATATAGTACACTATTTATGGAACAAGTAAGCAGTGGTGGAAGCTTTTGCTTCAGTAAAAGTTATAATACCACACTGTAAAAATATCTAAGTAAAAGTCCTGCATTGAAAATGTTACTTAAGAAAAAGCACAAACATAAATTACAAAATCACATGGACAGATATATATATCATTTTTTAATAATACATATTTTTTAAATAAATAAAGTGCTGTACAGCATGGACAAATTAAAAACAATAAAAACAGCGAATTACAGCATACATAAATATGACAAACAGAATGTATACACACAGAAGAACCAATATACAGACAGCATAAAGGATGAGCACAATAACTCGGGTGAAATTAAAAGCCAATGAGAAAAGGTAGGATTTTAGGTGAGATTTAAAAGTGACAACAGGCCTAATGTGGGAGGGTCCGCTGCTTCCCTGGCTACAGGGAAGGCGCAGTTGCCATTTAATTTGAACTGAGCCCATGGGACACTTAAGATCATCTGGTTGGAGAACCTAAGTGCCCTATAGAGGTAGAATGAGGGCATAAGAGACAAATGATGCTGCCAACCCTTTTGGAGATTTGAATACAAATAATAAACCCTTACAATCAACTCTAAACATGAATGGGAGCCAGTGAAGGGAGGTTAGTACAGGTGAGATGGGAGCCAGTGAAGGGAGGTTAGTACAGGTGAGATGGGAGCCAGTGAAGGGAGGTTAGTACAGGTGAGATGGGAGCCAGTGAAGGGAGGTTAGTACAGGTGAGATGGGAGCCAGTGAAGGGAGGCTAGTACAGGTGAGATGGGAGACAGTGAAGGGAGGCTAGTACGGGTGAGATGGGAGCCAGTGAAGGGAGGCTAGTGTGTATTTGTGTGTATGTGTGTGTGTGTTCTTACCTTTAGCAGACATGACAGCAGGTTAAGAATTGTTCCCTATGGAGACAAGGGCAAAAGTACAGACACCATGCTCAGAGCAGACAAGTGATAGGTGTCTCTGTCTGCCTGTATTGTTTTGTCTGCCCCCACCAGAACCAAGCACTAAGCCTGGGGGACAGGGATGGCCTTCTCCAATTCCACCCCCTCCCCCCAAACAAGTCTGTGACTCCACCTCGCTCCTCTCTCTTAAAGGACCCCTATTTTACCACCAGGTGTGAGTGTGGTTAGCCATTACAAGCCGTTTCAAAATTGTGATGTCACTACCCTCTAGTGAAATCACAAGTGTGAGTTTCCACCCAGAGGTAGGATGACTAGATGGATAATCACACTCAAACCTGGTGGTAAAATAGGGGACTAATGGATAATCACACTCAAACCTGGTGGTAAAATAGGGGCCCTTTAAAACATCACTCGAAACACCTTCCTAAAATTGCTTTTAACATCTTAACTCTCCTCACCTCTGTCCCTCTTTCTGCCCTTTCATTTGTATGCATTTAGATATTTTTATTGTATTTTATTTTGTCTCATTGTAAAGTGTCTGAGTATCTAGAAAAGTGCTATACAAATATAAATGCATCATAGGTCCATACCATGTATAGACACTGCCCCAGTCAGACTACATGGGAAAACCATCTCACTGGAAGGATCATCAAACATGCTTACGTTATTTCAATATGCTTTTGCTCCATTCATAAGTTTGAGAAGTGAAAATGCAGGTTATATTTAGGTTATTTAAAAAAAAACAACATAAAATACAAAGTATTAAGTTAACACATGAACTAAACATATAATTGAGTAATAGTATGTGATAACATAGATGATGTTATGTTGTCTAGGCATAGGCATGTTGTATATAAAGCCTATATTCAGCCTAGTCCACCTGTACGAGCTACGGAACCACTTGGTTGGAGGTCCACTCCACTCTCCATTCTCACATCTAAAATAAGACCCCTCTAGAATATGATTCTGTAAAATAATGGCACAATGATTAATAAGTAGCCTACGTAGCTAATAACTAGTTGCACACCCAGAATGGCGGCGCTTGGCTGCCTCTTCACAAGCTGTGTTGAGTGAGTGTGCTCTTTGCTTTGCACGCTATAATTATGGACCGGGATGTGCTATATTCAAAGTTATGGACCGGGAAGCGGTCCTCAGTTCAAGTTACAAGAGACATAACAGATCTTATCAGACTTACCTAACTCTGTGACCTGCTGTGCGGATCCTAACTCTCCTCTGCGGATCCCAACTCTCCTCTGCGGATCCCAACTCTGCTCTGACCAGCAGAGAGGGGAGATAGAAGGGGAAGGGAGCGAACTTTAAACCATAGCCGGGGGCTGTAAATCACTGATAACAGAGCAACGTGCTGACTTCAAGGAAAGTCTTGAATCTTTGAATACTTTCTACTGCAAAACCTTGACGGTCTCTAGCCTTTCTCAATACTTATATATGTCTTATATCTCCATAATGGCCATCCCATCTCCGAGCCATCAATGCAGCTTGGCATTTTGCTGATGTGTTGTAAAACAACGATCCGTCATTAATGTCCATAGAAAAGACGAGTCAAGCTGATGAGAAGAATGCGGCCGACCAGGCCTCTCCTCCCCGAGGGGAAGCAGAGCAGGTCTGCAGCCTGTCGTAACTTGAAAACACATCTAGGGAAATGTCAACGGCGCTCCCACATACTGATATTGAGGCCTACTCCTCGCTGTGTTCACCTGTACACATAAAAACAATTGGTGCCACCTGACACCACACCCTTAAACAAACTGGCACACACATGAACGCACAGACAAACAAACACATGCACACGCACACACACCTGCGGTCAGTGACGGACTGGGACAAATGTTCAGCCCTGGCATTTAACAGATTGATTTGTTTAGCCTATTTAGTTATTTATCTTAGACCTAATTATTGTGTGCCGCATGCTTTTTACATAGCAAGGGCATATCTCTGGTTTCAGCTGTGGAGGGGACGATGTGAGCGCAAGAGGAGACGTGCACAAGGAATTTTAGCAGAAATATTATAAATATTTGGGGTTGGCTCAGCTGATCCTGGACCCTGTTATTTACCAACCACCACAGCCTACAGGTGTACTTTCATACCAATTACTACTTTTACTTATGTATTGCTTTGTATACAACAGGGCTTCGCAACCTTGGGGTCGCCCGATATCCAGATGAGGTTGTGAGGTTGAAATTTAAAAACTACATTAAAAACTACTTGGAAAAAAACAATGTTCTTCTTTTTTGGAGTTAGGATGTGGTTTAACTAAGGGTGTCCTTTTAGGGTTAGGTTTTTACATAGCAAGGGCGTAATTCTGGTTTCAGCTGTGGAGGGGACGATGTGAGCGCAAGACGAGACGTGCACAAGGAATTTTAGCAGAAATATTATAAATATTTGGGGTTGGCTCAACTGATCCTGAACCCTGTTATTTACGAACCACCAGAGCCTACAGGTGTACATTCATACCAATTACTACTTTTACTTATGTATTGCTTTGTATACAACAGGGTGTCGCAACCTTGGGGTCGCCCGATATCCAGATGAGGTTGAAATTTAAAAACTACTTGAAAAAAAAACAATGTTCTTCTTTTTTGGGGATAAGATGTGGTTTAACTAAGGGTGTCCTTTTAGGGTTAGGTTTTTACATAACAAGGGCATATCTCAGGTTTCAGCTGGGGAAGGGGACGATGTGAGCGCAAGACGAGGAATGTTGGATGTTTCCAAGGTTAGGTTTTAGGGTTAGGGTTTCCTATTGGGGTTAGGTTTTAGGCTTTGGTATTAGAGTTTGGTTTATGGTTCTAAGGCTTAGTTGTAGGGTTTGGTGTTATGGTTAGGGTTTGGTGTTCGGGTTAGGGTTAACTATTAGGATTAGGGTTTCCAATTATGGTTAGGGTTTCATATTGGGGTTAGGGTTAGGGTTAGGGTTAGGTTTCAGAACGGAAGGTCACAATGCCTCAGGACCAAGACTGGCGTGTTCAGCTTCCCCATAAACCATGGGGCAGACATCGGCTCTGAGTCTTTACGACCTTCAGAAAAAAAGTTATTAAAGAAAAACTAACTACCACTTACCCTAATGTTAATGTGTTTGATATTAGGGTTAAGGTTTGATATTAGGGTTAAGGTTTCAGAACGGAAGGTCACAATGACTCAGGACCAAGACTAGCGTGTTCGGCTTCCCCATAAACCATGGGGCAGACATCGGCTCTGAGTCTTTCCGACCTTCAGAAAAAAAGTTATTAAAGAAAAACTAACTACCACTTACCCTAATGTTAATGGCTTTCATATTAGGGTTAAGGTTTGATATTAGGGTTAGGGTTTCAGAACGGAAGGTCGCAATGACTCAGGACCAAGACTGGCGTGTTCGGCTTCCCCATAAACCATGGGGCCGACATCGGCTCTGAGTCTTTACGGCCTTCAGAAAAAAGTTATTAAAGAAAAACGAACTACCACTTACCCTAATGTTAATGGGTTTGATATTAGGGTTAAGGTTTGAGGGTTTCAGAACAGAAGGTCGCAATGACTCAGGACCAAGACTGGCGTGTTCGGCTTCCCCATGAACCATGGGGCGGACATCGGCTCTGAGTCTTTACGACCTTCAGAAAAAAAGTTATTAAAGAAAAACTAATTACCACTTACCCTAATGTTAATGGCTTTCATATTAGGGTTAAGGTTTGATATTAGGGTTAGGGTTTCAGAACGGAAGGTCGCAATGACTCAGGACCAAGACTGGCGTGTTCGGCTTCCCCATAAACCATGGGGCAGACATCGGCTCTGAGTCTTTCCGACCTTCAGAAAAAAAGTTTTTAAAGAAAAACTAACTACCACTTACCCTAATGTTAATGGGTTTCATATTAGGGTTAAGGTTTGATATTAGGGTTAGGGTTTCAGAACGGAAGGTCGCAATGACTCAGGACCAAGACTGGCGTGTTCGGCTTCCCCATAAACCATGGGGCAGACATCGGCTCTGAGTCTTTACGACCTTCAGAAAAAAAGTTATTAAAGAAAAACTAACTACCACTTACCCTAATGTTAATGGGCTTTCATATTAGGGTTAAGGTTTGATACTAGGGTTAGGGTTTCAGAACGGAAGGTCGCAATGACTCAGGACCAAGACTGGCGTGTTCGGCTTCCCCATAAACCATGGGGCAGACATCGGCTCTGAGTCTTTACGACTTTCAGAAAGAAAGTTATTGAAGAAAAACTACCTACCACTTACTGTAATGTTAATGGGTTTCATATTAGGGTTAAGGTTTGATATTAGGGTTAGGGTTTCAGAACGGAAGGTCGCAATGACTCAGGACCAAGACTGGCGTGTTCGACTTCCCCATAAACCATGGGGCAGACATCGGCACTGAGTCTTTACGACTTTCAGAAAGAAAGTTATTAAAGAAAAACTACCTACCACTTACTGTAATGTTAATGGGTTTGATATTAGGGTTAAGGTTTGATATTAGGGTTAGGGTTTCAGAACGGAAGGTCGCAATGACTCAGGACCAAGACTGGCGTGTTCGGCTTCCCCATAAACCATGGGGCAGACATCGGCTCTGAGTCTTTACGACCTTTCAGAAAAAAAGTTATTAAAGAAAAACTAACTACCACTTACCCTAATGTTAATGGGTTTCATATTAGGGTTAAGGTTTGATATTAGGGTTAGGGTTTCAGAACGGAAGGTCGCAATGACTCAGGACCAAGACTGGCGTGTTCGGCTTCCCCATAAACCATGGGGCAGACATCGGCTCTGAGTCTTTACGACCTTCAGAAAAAAAGTTATTAAAGAAAAACTAACTACCACTTACCCTAATGTTAATGGGTTTCATATTAGGGTTAAGGTTTGATATTAGGGTTAGGGTTTCAGAACGGAAGGTCGCAATGACTCAGGACCAAGACTGGCGTGTTCGGCTTCCCCATAAACCATGGGGCAGACATCGGCTCTGAGTCTTTACGACCTTCAGAAAAAAAGTTATTCAAGAAAAACTAACTACCACTTACCCTAATGTTAATGGGTTTCATATTAGGGTTAAGGTTTGATATTAGGGTTAGGGTTTCAGAACGGAAGGTCGCAATGACTCAGGACCAACACTGGCGTGTTCGACTTCCCCATAAACCATGGGGCAGACATCGGCACTGAGTCTTTACGACTTTCAGAAAGAAAGTTATTAAAGAAAAACTAACTACCACTTACAGTAATGTTAATGGGTTTCATATTAGGGTTAAGGTTTGATATTAGGGTTTCAGAACGGAAGGTCGCAATGACTCAGGACCAAGACTGGCGTGTTCAAACATAATATGGTCACGACTACCATAACGAACGATTGGCTTGGTTATTGGCTTAATACTCTTTTTTATAAGGATTCTACGAAAAGTGGACGAGATAAATGCATGAGAAATTTACTTCCGGCACCGGAGCTGTTAAAAAGGGGGCGGTCAACGTTACGCTCTATTCCACGTTGATCGGGATGTACAAAGAAATGTGCTTGGATCCATGCGTACGCACACTTTGATACATCTGAATTTATTTGTGCGTACGTCAGTTTCTGGGTTTTGGCGTACGCCAAGTTTCAGTAGGAAATCCAAGTCTTTGTACATGAGGCCCCTGGTTTCCTAAAAACGACCCCAAGAGGACCTTTGTAATGGTCTTTGGACAGGGCTTACAGTCCCAGGATGGGTCCCCGGGGGTCAGTGTTCCCAAAAAACAACCCCAGGAGGACCTCGGACAGGGAATGGTCCCAGGACGGGGCCCAAAGTACCAGGACGGGCCCCCAGGGCCAGGCTTCCCGAAAAAGACCTTAGGAAAATAAAGGAAAGTGGATGGCAGAAGAACATTTCTGTGTATTATTGTTATTTTCTGTATGTGTTGGGGTTGTGGAAAATGTAAGACCAAAAAATTGGGAACCCCTAATATACCATATGATTCACACAACAGCATCATGCTTCAACCATTATCTCTTTTAATGAACATGTTTTTGTATTTTAACGCTCATGTTTGAGAAACAAGTACTGAAATGCGGGCGAATAAGTTGATCTTATCAGAATGTATTTTCAGCTTGATTGTGACTTTGGTAGGGACCATTTGCTGTTTTCTTGACATTGGTGCGGACACCAGCATCCTGACTAAAAACTACTCCTTTCCACTGAAGTTCACAGATCTGGACGCATTTTCCAGCTTCATTTGATTCCAAATAAGAAATTGAAAATGATTGGCACAGTGTGACTCAATAACTAGATCAAATCCCCAAAAGCCTGAAACATTTGACTTAAGAGGGTCTACAAAGAAAACAGTGTGTGTGTGTGTGTGTGTGTGTGTGTGTGTGTGTGTGTGTGTGTGTAGGCTAATGTGAACCCAGTGAACCCTCTCTCTCTTCTGGGAACATTCAGAGTGTGTCATGTCGTCCTTTTCTCGTCTTTTGCACAAAAATATCCAATAAATTCCAGTACCAGTGTGATATAAAAAAAACTGCCACCCGGTCGATTGGATACCTCATATACCGGTTGGCTACATTACATTAAATTACATTACATTACATTATGTACTACTTTAACAACACACCGTGTTGACTAAATCTAGTTAAACCATCTAGGAATCCATCACATAACTACGTTCTCAGAAATGTTTTTCTCTCTGCTGTTATTGATTGGGGACATTGCAAGATATCTTGACCTGATGTTTTGCAAGATAGGAAGGCAGTTGCTACATATGCAACATGGAGGAGAACACATTAAAAGATGGCCCATCAGTCCATTGGGGAGTTGCGTCAAAGCCATTTCTTCTACCAAACCTAACTGCAGAACCATTTGTGTGTCTCATTGATAAATATATTCCTCAGACTGAAGTAGGAGGACTAACTGTTCTCCACTCCGCTCACTGCACATAATAATTACATCATATTTGGAGAGAGAGAGAGAGAAACCTCTTCTGGCCTCCAGACTGTTTTGTAGATGTTTTTGTCCTCTTGTCCTGAGGAGGTGTGGTCCATTTCCCTCCAGACTATCACTAGATCACCTCACAACAGATAGCAGCTGAAATACTGAAATAATACGTCCACAACAGACAAGCAAAACCGTACGTCTTCATGTATTCATGGTCATGTATTCATGGTATAATTAGGAAGTAATGTATATGTATAACGAATATAATGAATAATGCTTCATAATAAAACATGTTATTGCCCTCTAGGTTTTCTCCATACAAACCAGTTAGTGAGATGAAGTTTGTTTGTAATGAAAACAATGATATATAATGCCTGTTATAATGATAAGCACAATGTCTGCAGTTCTGACAGGATCTTGTTATGTAGCAAAGGGGATAAAGTCTTTCTTTCTGCTTCAACAGCAAGTGATGATTCAAGCTGCCACAGGCGATAAAGAGGTAGAAAAGAAAGTATTTTTCAATAGATTATCATTCAGATAATAGGCTTTGTGTTGTTTCTTCCAGAAGGCACAACATTGCAAAAAAACAAAAAAAAACAATGTGAGTGTATTTCAAGTGTATATTGACAGTGCTGAAACAACGCTACCATAACCAACACAAAAACAAACGAGAGAAATGAATCATAGTTGCATCTTTTTTGGACCAGATGTAATTCAGTCAATCAGAAATCAACAGCTATTCCATCGTCAAAAGCTATCAGGGTCCATTTAACTGGCCGTCGCCTGCATGCTTCAAATCTGGGGCCCTTCTTAGCCCTGTAGCCATGTCCTGCTCCAAGTCTCCGCCTCCTCCTCTTCCGGCTCTCAGGCCCTCTTGCTGGCCTTCGGCAGGCTCGCGACCATGACCCTCAGACTTTTGGCATCAACTGAGGGACTGGAGCTGATGTCCTCCCCTCGCACTCTGTTGACACGGTTGCATCGCTGCTGTCATCACTGCTGCTTAACAAGACAGAGAGGACAGAGAGGTTAAACTCCCAGCTGGAAGGTACTGGGTGCTAGCCACCGTCTATCCAGTTCTTGTAAAACATCCACAGGTTCGATCCCTCTTGCTTGCAGCCTAAACTGTAAAGATCGTTGAACACGATGCCCACTAATCCCTACTTCACTGAAAGTCAGTTTGGATGAACATATTATGATAAAAGTATTTCCTTTTTTTTGGTTTTAGGGTTTGGTTTTAAGTGTTAAGGCTTGTTTTTTGAGTTTTGGTGATTGACAGTAAATGTATATACACATATACTGACAACAAGGGCTATATAAAGGATACGTGCCTATACGAGAAAGGATCAATCTACTCCATATACCACTCGGAGAGACTACATAAAAAAAATGGGAGGCTAGGGGCCAGGGGCCCTGGGCCCCCCAGCGCCCCCACCCTGCACACGATCCACACGCTGAGCTCATCTGATCTCAATTTCCTGATGCTTACCAGTCTGAAAGGAGTGATTCCTTGTATATTCGTTTTCAGTTTGAAGTTGGCCTAACCATTTAACAATGCACTGGATTTCTGTCGTCATTGTCAATTGTTTCGTCTTATTATATTTCTTTCTTACACATTAACACATCTTAACCACTAGAGGGTAGCGTAACACAACAGTCATGACGGAAATCAGAACAAGCCTCTGGTACTTTGACCCGAGTTAATTACTTAATTAGTGAATTAGTTAATTCGTTAATTAATTAATTATTTAATTTGTTAATTTGTTAATTAGTGAATTAGTTAATTCGAGTCCATCAGATTTGGAATGTATGTTAATGATAAACATAATGTAATGGCCATTGGCCTTTGATGTTATTATTATTATGATGATTATGATTGTTATTATTTTTATTATTATTATGATTATTGTTATTATTATTATTTTTTAAATTATTATTATTATTATTAGTAGTAGTAGTAGTACTAGTAGTACTAGTAGTAATAGCTGAAGTAGCAATCAACATTCAGTCAAGAGCACTGCAATTTGTATTCACTTGTATTCACACACACACACACACACACACAGAGCACTCTCCATTCATTTTATGTTTTGTTTTTTATGTTATCTTAACGCAAGAACAAATTAAGAAACTCATTAAGAACAAATTCATATTTCCAATAAGAATGGCATGGCATGGGGCATGGCAGAGGTGGCAGAAACTGGTTGAGCGAAAAAGGACACTGCACACTGCAGTCACTGACTGTAGTGTGTTGAACTCCACAGATCATTGGATGCTCTCCGTCTTTTCGGTGTTTCTCCCAAAACATGTAAAGTTTGTCAAAACACACACACACACACACACACACACACACACACACACACACACACACATGCACACAGAGCTGAACTGGAACACTGTGCAGGGCAGAGTGAGGTGTGGGGTCAAGCCAAGCCAAATGCTGTGATTTCCTGCCTGGATTCGCCTCACAGGAAAGCCAAGGGGGAGGTGGGACGGGTGGGGGGGGGGGGGGGGGTAAAGTGGTGGTGGTGGTGGTAGTGGGGGGGGGGTCTGACAAATACACAACTCCTGTGTGCTGTAAGCAGTGGGAGAAGGGCGGGGAGGAGGAGGGATGGGCCGAGAGAGAGAGAAAGAGAGGGAAAGGGAGAGGGAGAGAGAGAGAGAGGAGGCAGGGAGGAAGAGAAGGGGCAGCCTGTACTCCTGTGCCGTGAATGAGCTTTCTCACCAGCCAGCAGCTAGCGTGGCTCCACAGTGCTAGCGGGTCTGACCCCAGCGTGTGGTGGTCTGACCCAGGGACTCTGGACTCCACTCACCTTGGACAGTCCACTGAGAGCACCAGGACGGCATCTCGCTGGATAGACCGCCCCTGACCCCCTGACCCCTGCCCCCCCTGGGTCTGGACGCATGCAGGTTTTACAGATGCAGGGATAAAGGCGAGGACTATCCGATCAACTACGGTGAGTTGGACCACCTGCCCGTCTTCTGCTCTTCTACCACCACTCCTTCTACTATGAGCAGGGACATATACAACCCGGATACATACCCCGGTGATTGACTATCAGAAAATATATTGCTAGAGGCATAGACTATCGTTACTGGCTGCATAAAAGTGTGTCCCTACATGCAACGTGTGTATGCCTGGATATGTCACTTTCATTCTCAGTCATAGAGGTGCATGTGCACGTGCACACCCACGCACACGCACACACACACACACACACACACACACACACACACACACACACACACACAAATTCCTTATACACACAGATTTGGTAAACAGATGGGGACACAGGACTTCTTGTATGAAAAGAGTTACACAACCTAGTGTGTGTGTCCACTCCAAGCCAACCCAACCTTAAAATCACAAATATTCAGTCTCGCGCTCACAACACCATCCCATCCCAGAATACTCCACACCAGGCTCAAGCACAGCCATTGCCATCGGCATCGGCATCGCTAACAGAGCCGTCGTTCCACACACACAGCGCTGAACATAACATGCATAGACATCGTAAACATTTGCATAGCAACGAGTAATCATTGTCAATCACATTGACTTCATAATAACACAAGACACACATATATATATATATAGTCTGCATCTAACCAGCCTTAACTGTGGCCTGACTGTGTCACACTGTTAATGGGAGCGACTGTGTGTCTGTGTCAACAACGCGAGTGGAGGAAAACAGCGCAAGCGTTGTTGGGCTGATGTTACCTCACACACTCGCTGAGGAGCACTGACCATGAACACACACACCTCCCCTGCTCCCCCATCCCTCCTCTTCCCTCGCTATCCTCTGACGACGTCCTGTCAGTCCTGTAATCCACCCCCCCCCCCCCCCCACACACACACACACACACCCTACCCATAGCTCGCCACTTTCAGGAGGCAAACATCAACAACAACAACAGCAACACTCATGCACACACACACACACACACACACACACACACACACACACACACACACACACACACACACACACACACACACACACACACACACACACACAAGTGAACACATAACACATAACACACAAACTGGAAAATTCATATGGATAAACAAACATGCAGCGAAGATACACACAACACACTTAAATCCCATAAATACCTCACACCACACACACGCACGCACGCACACACACACGGCTCACA
>JAOPHQ010003460.1:115000-144531 GCA_030340625.1 Merluccius polli
CATTGCGGTGCGATGCTGGCTGGGCGAGACCTATAAAATGTTACTACTTCATTTTCCCTTTTCCTCGGCTGTCAACCTGTGAGCCCAAGAGCTTGATGTGATCATAAAGCAGACTGTTCGCTGGCATAGAGGTCCCTTTATGCTCCCTGTGTGTGTGTGTGTGTGTGTGATATACGTGTGCATGTGCCATGTCACTTGTGTGTGGTGTTTTTTTGGGGGGGTGTCTGTGTGTATTTTTGTGTGTGGATGTGTGTATTTCTGTTTGTGCATTGCGTGTGTGTGTGTGTCTAAAATGCAATAATTAGGAAAAAGTATTAATGTAATAATAACTATGTGTGTGTGTGTGTGTGTGTGTGTATGTGTGTGTGTGTGTCTGCATGTGTGTGTGTGTTACTCCTGTGTGCTCCAGGAGAGCAGTATATGGAAGATGTGTGTGGCCACGGGACCAGCAGACGAGGGCCGGGGCCCACATGTGTCTGATAACAGCGGACTGACGCAGGACAAAGAGGCCAGTGTGGAGCGAGGCGAGAGCACAGTGGAGTTATACAGGTACTAAAACACACCTACACCCCTGACCCAGCGCTAACCACTACAGGAAGGTCAGCATTATTTCCAACACAGGGAACTGCACTGATGAACTATTGCCTCTTTTTTTATATTCTTTCCCCTTCACACATAATATTTCACGGCAGTTGTATATATTTATAACTTTGACTGTAACTATTACGTTTGTGCTGCTGCTGCTGCCGCTACTGCCGCTGATTTTCCATTCATTTTCTAGTAGACGTCCTTTCATAAATCTGTTATGCATGCAGCGTAGTGAACAGAAACAAACAAACAAAGCAACCTGATCCCGACTCCCTCAAGGTACCTTCAGTTGGCTGCTGAGGTAGACAACCGAAGCTAACGTCAATCTAATGGTCGGTGGTCGGTGCCGGTGGTCAGGTTCTAGTGCTACCGCAAGCCCGTCCTTTATGATATTTAACTGAGTGTGCGAACGGTTCCCCGCTGGATGTATTTCCCTCCCCTGCAGAGGCTGCTACTCCCAGAGGCCAGACAAGCTGGCACCTTTCAACGGACAGTGTCCAAACGGCCACCCCAGGCCAGAGGGGGAGACCCGGGGCCTGTCTAACTCCGTAAACCACAGCAGTCAAACCCAAACAGAGGTAACACAAATAATACATTTCTTATTTAGTCATTTACGACAGTACGTTTTGCTTTACCTGACCATATAGGACTTGAATACACGGTTTAGATGTATTTTCAATGGTCACATAAGTGGGGACTTTTTCCATCCTGACTTGTCATGAGACATTAATGACAGTATACAATATACACCGACAATGTTGCTAACCCAACGCTGTCACAAAGTAGCAACTAACAAGGAAAATTATGCTGGCTCATAATATTAATACACAGTCCGAGTTATGAATCACTCAACTCAAACCCCCTCTGCAGGAGTGTTATGCCTGTGTGGGCATTCAGGAATTTTTCACATGCTGTCACCAAATTCCCGGCCATCCCACTGCTACCACATGATATAACCACACCGAACGGACCAAAGGCAGTGGGATAGTCAGTATGTACATGTGATGTTAGTCTGGG
The DNA here is from genome assembly GCA_030340625.1 of Merluccius polli. NCBI lineage: Eukaryota > Metazoa > Chordata > Actinopteri > Gadiformes > Merlucciidae > Merluccius > Merluccius polli. The sequence continues at coordinate 116,606 of JAOPHQ010003460.1, forward strand.
CTGGAACTCGTGCAAAATAACATACGAATACCATAGGCAATTAAGTCCTACATTTAGCAGCACAGCAACATTGTGTGAACAATTGCAACTTTTACTCTATTTTCGTAATTAAATATTGTTATTATGTCACATATCTTTTGTGGCTTTTGTGCATTATGAAATAACATCTCATAACATATAACGTTAGCAAGAACAATATGCAAACTGGCTGGCAGATAAGTGAAGAGAGAGAGAGAGAGAGAGAGAGAGAGAGAGAGAGAGAGAGAGAGAGAGAGAGAGAGAGAGAGAGACAGACAGACAGACAGACAGACAGACAGAGACAGAGACCGAGAGACATACTGCAGATTTGAACAGAATCATGTGATGAGCCCAGCAGTTATTCTCTCATTTCTTCTCAGTGGTAATATTAAGGGCAAAAACAAATAATTAAAAATGTATTCCTGGAATGACAGCAAAATGTTTGCTGAGGCCTAAGTATTGCAATCATTTAAAACGTATTCCTGGAAAGATAGCAATATGTTCAATTAGACATCATCAAACCACTCAACAAGATCCAGTTTCCTATAATGCATAACTGAATAAAGAGTCTTACTGCAATTTAGCACATCTTTCACAAGTAGAGAGTAAAGCTTTGTGACTGTGAAACAGTCTCCATTCCCTCCACGTTGTCTATGAGATGCAATCTTGGATAGCAATAGGATGGTAGAGGATTCTGTGAGTATAGTTCGCCAAAAGTCACCAAAAATCACTACTTCAGTCGTCTCTCGCATAGCCAGCCCTATCTCCACACCTGACATCTGGTGACCTCAGGAGAGAGAGTTCAAACAGAGAGTTTATCCTCCGATCCAATTAACGCCTCCTTGTATGTGGCGTGTTGCGCAGGAAGCTCTGGCGGCGCCAGAATCTGTCCGGGCCTCCTGTCTGACCAGCGGACCTCCACGCCCGGCCTCTGTCTCCCCGTCCGACTCCTCCGCTGAGCCCAGCTACACAGACAGCGACTTTATGTCGTCCAACAGCTACCACCTGAAGGTAATGTTTCCATCTCTCCTATCGCCTAGCAGCCGTCTCTCATATCCTCTCCTGATTATCCATTGTTTTTCCCAGTCTTTGTGACTGAACTGTCTTCCGGTATATTCGTAAAGATGGTATCGAGTCACAGATGTGAAGATTTAGCTCTGGTTTAGCTCAAGGGTCAGCGGTCGGGAGCGACGCGGGTGAATACGTTTTCGTACGTGGAAGGGATAAAGAGATGTGTCTGCACTGAATTACTGGATTAACCAAGCTACTGCTTTGAAATACAAATGCAGCAGATGATATGATTGTGGATGTGGCTGTGTGCACATGCAGTGTGTGTCTGCATGTGTGTGGATTTATGTACTTGAATACGTGTGTTTGTGTGTGTGTGTGTGTGTGTGTGTGTGTGTGTGTAGTTGGCCATCCCAGAGGTGAATGAGGAGAGAGTCTGGGAGACAGAGGAGACAGAGGAGCCGAGGGCTGTGGACCAGGCCGACTGCAACCGGACACGTGCCAGCTCTACAAGTGTGTAGAGACCAGAGAGCCAGATACCCATTCATACACACACATACATAAACAATCAACTGGAGCGCACACACACACACGCACACACACACACACACACACACACTAATAGACAAGGACAAGGTTTTTTGTTATTGAATTTCCCCTGGTTCTCGGAAGCAGCATTTATGAATGTGAACCCTGGATGAGTATTTCTGTCATCACATCATGTTCTGTAGCTCTGTTCATGGAGGGCCATGACCCCATTATAATGCAGGAGCCAACCGCATTACACCTATATCAAATTACCAATATGACCAACCCCTATATCTATACTGCAGTAATCTATGTGTGTCTGTATGTATACAGTTATTGTTATCGTATAGGTTTGAATGCAATTAGGCTACATCAACCTCTGACCTTAACGATGCATATCAGTGTGCACGTTAAAGATACACTCAAAGTAGACCTTAAACCTCACCCCCACAAGTGATGACATCATCTCCATTCATAGGACTACTGCAGTGTCTATGCATCAACATAATCAGCCCATCCTTAATATCTTGCTCCATAACTCTGAAGCTGCTTCATAATAAGGAGTGACTGAGCGGGTCTGCGATACTTGTTGGTGACTTGACTGCGGCTCCTCACATCCAGGCGTTCATCCCTACTGGATCGGAGACCTGGAAGCCATCATCATGAGAGCGCCGGATCTCTACGGCGACCACCCCAACCGAAACAGTGGTTTCTACGGCAACCGGAAGTCTTTGTCTCAGCAGCTGGACGTCCCCCATGCCGCCATGCAGGTACGAGACTCACGTCCTGACTAATCTGAGAGAAGGAGAGCATCGCAGTGAGAGAATTAGCGGCTGTCAAGTCAACGCTGGTATACTTTGAAACGTAAGAAAGGTGAATGAAAAGGGATGTTAAAGGGAGAAGAAGAAACATAAGGAAGCAAAGAAAAACAGACAACAAAACATACCTGCCATTATGTGTGTGTGTGTGTGTCCTCTCCAGCCTGTGCACAGAGCCTCTCGGTCCCTCAGCTCTGCCCAGCTGGTGCAGCACTCCTGCAGCAACGTCCAGGCCTTCATCATCTGCAACGTGGTTCTCATGAAGGGCCAGGGCAAGGTGAGTGGGCACAGGGGCACACAGCCTTAGAGTAGATAGGATAGTGTTGTAGTGGTTATGGTACTACTGGGTACCATGCCCCAATGTCCACATCCTAATCATAGGCATGCCTATAACCTGCGCCTTAATGACATGTATCTGAATTGAGTTTGGATAAAAGTATCTGTGAATTGTATATGAGCCAAAGGAAAGACTCATTTGGACCCAAAATAACTGGCTTTTAACTTCTTTTGTACTGCTTTTATCTTTCCATCTTATTGGTATCGACACCACCATCTCTGTGTGAATAACGATTATTTCCTGAATCCGATTGGCTCAAATTGGTTTCAGTGACATCATCTGGTACCAATTGGAGCCAATCGAAAATAGCTTTTGCAAAACTTGTGGTCGGCGTTTTTCCCTCTGGCTTCACTTTAGTGCTTTGATACTCATTAGGAAGCGTATATCCTGTCCCACTGATCGTGTCCTTGTCGTCGTTGTTGTTGCGCAGGGCCTTGGCTTCAGCATTGTGGGAGGACAGGACAGCATGTACGGACCAATGGGGATCTACGTGAAGACCATCTTCCCTGGAGGAGCTGCAGCAGCCGACGGAAGACTGCAGGAAGGTGAGGGACCAGGGAATGAAACCCTAGCATTAGTGCCCTGACTGTAAAGCCCTCTCTGTTCCACTTGTTTGGGGAAAATGATGGTGGTACTATTGTTGACTGGTTCCTTTGAAGAAGGGATGGGAAAATTACAGATATAAAAGTAAGTTTCGCCCTTCTCAGCATCGAGTCATGAGATTTAGGAACGATCGTTGTGTTTTAGGATATTCCTATTATGAGGTACAAATATGAAACCACTACCACGTTTTTTTTCCTGAGGCATCTCCTTGTGTATGTGTGTGTGTATGTGTGTGCGTGTGCATGCGTGCGTGCGTGTGTGTGTGTGTGTGTGCAGGCGATGAGATCCTGGAGCTGAACGGAGAGCCACTGCAGGGTCTGACTCACGATGAGGCGCTACAGAGGTTCAAAGTAAAGTCTTTGCTCACAAACCAATCACTGTATCTGTGGTATTATTAGTGTTATTGTGATGGTGGGATTATATCACTCTCTCGCTTCACTCTCTGGTCTGTGACCACTGTGTCTGAGATCTTAGTATTTACACAATGTAGTTGTATTGAGACTTTGTGATCATTTAATATAACTTTAACTTCAAATAAATAAACTTGAAACTCAGTTGTTACGTAAAGCAACTGATATTTCACATATTTTTAATTTCATATGTAGGGTTAGCGTTTCAAGGCAAGGTCTCTCTAGCCCTGAACACGGTTACGAACTGTACACACTTTTTGGTTTACCAAAAGCCAGAAAGGATGCTTCGAACACTTGGACACACCAGGCCGGTGATTGATTTGAAAAGATGTGCAGCAAAACAGGAGCAGTACTGCAAAAATGTGAACTATTGCAACGTTTACATTTCAGCATACTTGCTTTGAGCCAATTTCCACTAAAACGTCCAAACTGTTTACACCTCCCCAACACATTGGCCCCAAGTGCCCGAGATTAAACAAATGTCAGGCCGTCGTTCAGCTCTCGTTCGCCTCCTTCACACCCCCTTCTGTCTCCCTCCCTTCCCCTTCCTCTCTCTCCCTCTCCCATCTCTCTTTCTCTCTTTGTCTCTCTCATCCCATTAGCAAATCAAGAAGGGTGTGTTGACGCTGGCGGTGCGCACCAGTCTGCGCGTGGGGGCCCTGAGTGGTGGCGGCCGCCAGTCGGGCGGCCAGACGGCCCAGCTGTGTCGCTCCCGCTCCCTCAGCAGCTCCACCGTGGGGATGACCCGGGTCAGCACCGACCTGGGGGACAACTACAACTACCTGATGGGCGCTGCGGTGCCGGTGCCGGGCCCGCAGGCCAAACCCCGGGACCGCGTGATGATGGAGATGGTTCTGCACAAAGGTCAGCGGAGGCCGGGGTGACCTTTAGGAAGTACTGCTGAGACGGACTGGCGTGCGTGTGGTTAAACTGTCGCTCAGAGGGATCTATTTGTTATCGTATGAATATTTGAAGAGATATATTTACAGGCAGGATAACACAGCAGGTGATAATGTCAGCGCTTTTACTCTGCTGCGCTTCAGGAAGCTTGGCTTGGACGCTCGCTTGGGTCCTTTTACTCTCACTTCAGTTTCCCTGTGTGTGTGTGTGTGTGTGTGTGTGTCATTTTGTTTGTCAGTTTGTGAATTAAACCAAACACCACATATGTGTGTGTGTGTGTGTGTGTGTGTGTTACTGAACCAGAGGCTGGCGTGGGTCTGGGCATCGGGCTGTGCTGCGTCCCCTCCGGACCCAGCTGTCCTGGGATCTACATCCACACCCTCTCCCCCGGGTCCGTGGCTCACATGGACGGCAGGCTCAGGTGATATACGCTGAACATCAGGGAACACAGTGTGTTCCTGATTCCTCACGATACATTCATGATGTTATGTTATGTTATTGATCTGTACGCATACACGGGCCTATTACATTGCACGTTACATATTTATACATCATCGTACATAGTTAACCTTAGCGATTTTCCTTTTTTTATCCTCTCTCGGATCTATCCTTCTGCGTCTACCTGCCCACCCTCACCAACTCCACCACCATCTCCACTACCACCACCACCCCCTCCACCCCCTCGTCCGTCACCACCATCACTGTGACTCCCTACACTAAATCCAACCACCGCACCTCTCACCACCATCACCACCCACACCAACACCACTACTGTTATCACCTCCACCTCCCCAACCCCTCCATGACCACCATTACCCCCATCCCCCACCGCCCCACCACCACCATCCTTACCACCACATCCCATCCACCAACACCCCCCCCCCCCCCCCCCCCCAGGTGTGGCGATGAGATCATGGAGATCAATGACACGGTGGTGTACAGCATGGCCCTGAACGACGTCTACAACGTCCTGAGCCAGTGTTCCCCGGGTCCGGTCCAGATCATTATCAGCAGGCACCCAGACCCTAAGGTACAGTATGTGTGTGTTTGTTAGGGTGATGGGCCAGACCAATTTACAAATGCGTATAAGTCTGGAGCCTCTCAGTTCATTTTCGATTTTCTAAATTAAACTTTGACCAAATCCTGTCTGAAGTACCGCAAACACATTTTTCTGATCAACAAAAGCTTTAAGTGAAGTTGTTAGTTCTTCTTTTAGAGAAAATATACCGTCCAGTTCATTTAATAGTGTCGCGATTCAACAGACCGTTCCACATCAGTGGCAGCCATCTTGGTTGTTTACAAAAATCCCATGTCAATGGCATCGTATCAAACCCGCACCACATAAGATAAACAGTTGTGATTGGGCTGGAAATCTGTCTGAAATCTAGAGGGGCCTGATGTATCTGCCAGAGCAAATCAAACATGAGCTCGCAGACTGGCCTGGTTCCCACGCTACCACTAGGCACCATCTGCTATACAGAAGAGCATTAGAGAAGTGTGTCCAATATACTGTATCTTCATATACCAAAAAAACTGAACTGCTACGATAGCGGTGTGCTCTCTCATGCATGTTTGTTTGCATGGCGTCCCTCAGGTGTCAGAGCTGCAGCTGAACAACGCCATCGCCCATGCAGTGGAGAACACCAAGCTGAGGAAGGACAGGAGCCAGTGGAGCGTGGACGGTACGTGACGGGGGGTTCGCCGATTCTGTATCACGGCAGAAAAACAAACCGACAACAATAAGTCCTTACCGTGGTTGAATGTTGACTGTACAAGATCCATTAAATGTCTAAATCTAATCAAAATTAGATTTAGACAGCTTGATGATGCATATGATGGGGTGAACTAGACCATCAACAAATGTCAAAACAGTGAAGTATAAATCAACAGGAAAAAGACGAGGCATACTTCACATTCGAGACAGTGTTTTCCATTGCTCTGCCTCGCTTGAGTCTTTCCTCCCAACATTCCCACAGGTGTGCGAAGGATGGACTCCTACCCCCACAGCCGCCATAAGGCACAGAAGACCATGACCCGCTCCTGCAGCGATAGCACCAACAACAACCACCACCACCACCACCACCTCCATCACCACAACAACAACCATCGGGGTGTCAGCATCACCCTTCAGAACCTGCACAACGCCTACCACAACCCGCCCACACGGCTACACAGCCTCGACACACCAACGGTAGATAAACACTTGAATAATAATAACATTAATAGTCTTAACAATAGAACTTTTCAAGAAACTCAAAGTTACACATAGATCTGTAAAGTAAAGTCAATGAAGTCGGTGAAAAGACATTAAAGCGTGTCTAAATCACACACAGTTACGTGTCAGAATAAGCAAAACGTGAAATGTGTGTCTGCGTATATTCATGTCTACGTGATATGGTACGGTAAATGCATAGCAATATATTCACATGTCATCTACTGAAGTCTGTGCCGGAGCCCTGGGCGGACAACCGGCTATCGGTGCCTTTGTACAGCGACGAGGACTACAACGTCCCCTACAACTCTGCTGTTGCCACCCTCAGCGGACAGCAGGCCTTCAGTCTGGCTTTCAGGGCCAGCAAGGTAACCGGACCAGACCATGTTGGCAAGCAGCATGTTGAGCATGTCGATGCGCTACTAAGAGATTAGAGGATTTTTTTGATTTTCTTGACGGGGGGGGGGGGGGGGGGGGGGGCAGGATGTGGCTAGCACTAGCAAATCAGTAGCCCTCGGCTGAGTTCAAATCCCAGCCGAAAGGTACTGGGTAATGTCTGCAGGCATCCTTGCAAGGCATGCCTTACATCCTACCTGCTCCTTGATTAAATGTATGTTTACCTATTTGGATAAAAGCATCTGCTAAACAAAATGGCTGAATAGTTATGGTATCTATGAACTCACACTTAAAGTTGCCTTCACATGCGGTCATAAAAAAACAGTCTTGTGTTTGGCAAAAGTATGTATGTTAACGTTGTGGGGGATTTGCTTGTTTTGCATGTTTGCTCAGTCCAAGAGCAGGCAGCAGCATGTTGCCCCAAGGATGTCCTGCCGGCCCCCAGACGTGACCAGCGAGGAGGGCTACGCCGGGGACTCCAGCGGCTCCAGCCGCGGCTCTCCGGTCAAAGAGAAGGCGGCGGCTCTGGCGGCGGCCAACAGATGCCAGGTGCATGCTAGATACCCCCCGGCGCAACCTCTTACAACCATACATGTCAACCCCCCCCCCACCCCGTCTCCCTTTTCCCCCACTGTACTCGCGTTTCAATATTTTCCTGTAAATCTCCCGGATTGTTTTACCTTTTTCATAAAAGGTTTATGAGAACATAAACCATTTAATAACCACCTACTTGTGGTCACTTACTTAATGTAGGACCTATTTTAAAACAAGTGGTGATTTTAAGATTCACCCTTGTCTAAATATAAGGGGTATGAGGACAGTGGTAGGGGTGGTGGTGGGATGGCCCGGGGGGGCACCAGAAAATGTCCCTTATTTTCAACTTCTAATAAAAAAATACAAAGATCTGTGCTGGTTGTTGACCATAAAAGGTAGCTTTGAGCGTGGAGCACGACCTAGGATGTGGCACTCAATCTGCATGTTATTTTCTCTCTCTCTCTCTCTCTCTCTCTCTAGTTCCCTTTCCGATAACTAGAACTGTCAACTGCCATTTTTAGGGCAGTTTTGCAACGTCTAAAATTGCTCTACTACAAATTCCTCTTTAATGCTGACATCCAGCGCCTAACACTCAACCCTGTCCCTCCAATGTCTGCAGTTCTTCAGCAGTGTATACAAGGCCTTGAGAAAGATCCTGCGCTTGATCTTTAGAAGTGTATGTAACCTGACCTTTCTCCACTCTGTGAGCTCTGCCTTTGCACACTGGCTAAAAGCTTGATGTTGTTGTATGTGTAACGTTGTTGCGGTCATCTGATCGTTAGCTTTTTCTTGGTAAAATACACACTTTTTCCAACGTTTCAGTAAGTCAGACATATATGGACATATAATAACTATCAAAAACATTGTAGTGCAAAGGCTACTAGTTGCTAGAGCAACCCCCTTTGTAGTCATCATTCACACCTCATACTAAGAAGTACTAAGTAACATGTGTGGTGAACCATGACTGCTACATTTCAGTGTAATTGTTGCATGATTAATGGTGTCAGTCAGTATTTGTTTTAATGCATATTCCCGTAATGTTTCAGGCCATTTTGCCATTATAGTTTATTGTATCCTTGTGCACATATGAACATCAGTACATAGGCCTACTTGTGCATTTATTTATGTGCATGTGTGTGCCTGTGCATCTCCAAAGTGCTTTCCCCGTTCCTCAGTGCATCAGCCTTGTTATTCTGAGGTAATGGCCATCAGCTTTTAGTGATTGAATTACACTGACTGCATGCTACTTGTGTTGATGCATATGGATGTGAGTTGATGCGGAAGGATGCTACATTACCACAGCTCTCTGTGGTCGCCGAGACAAGCGATCAACCCCACTCACACTTCCTGTTTTTGCACCAGGAAGGAGCACAAGACACAGAGCTTTTAGAGGGAAGTCGAAAAGCGCTCAACCACCCAGAATCCACGGCTCCCTCACCCGACCTGCTGCAGATCTCTCCGTGCAGTCCAAACACAGGTAAGAGTTGCGTTACCTAAGTTATTACGATCGGTATAGCCGTATAAGGACTTGCAGGCAGTGGCGATCTTAGCTATTTGGGGGCGATTGTCGACGAGGGGGGGACGGTGCTAGCCAGGTGTACGTAACCCAAAACTAGGAGCAAACGAGAAAGCCAAACTTGAAAGAAAAGTAGAAGTGATTCATTACAACATAAGTTTCAGTAGAGTCATTGCTTCCCTGTGCTATAATTGTACTTAATGAAACATTAGCTCCTTTCTACTGTCTCCCCCCACTACCATTGTGCTGGTGTGGCCAGGTGATTGCTTGGCCCAGTCCTGCTCCCACAGCAAGAGAGCAGCTCTCAGGAGGCAGAATCGCGTCGAGGAACACCTTCAAGAGAAGCTGCCACACGATCCCTGGGTCCGTCTTTCGGAAAGTTCCTCCGACGATCACCAACATCGGCACATTGCAGGCAGTGGAGTCGCCATGGAGCCCAGTGACCACGACTCACACCAACACAACACAAACAGCTCTGTCACCACAAATTATCTCGATGGTTTGGCCACCCAATCTCTGTCCGAGTCTGCTTCCAACCCGACCATGCAACCAAGACCTGAGGACCCGCTGGAGGCCAAGAAGGCACCCCCGGTGGCACCCAAGCCAGCGTGGATTCGTCAGAACCTGAGGAGCATCAAGAATGGGCATTACCAGAGGGAGATACCCAGATCAACCGAACAAAAGCCAGCAGTAGGACTTACCAGATCCTTTGGATCCAGTCTGAGATCCACTTCTTCCACGGCCAACCTGTCCTTCAAAGAGAAGATCAACTCATTTGAGACCTTCTCCAGTCCTGGGCCTAGTGAGAAGATGGCCCACAGAAGGTTTCTGGCACCATCCACCTCCTTACCACTCATGGTGAAAAATCCCAAGAGTGACCGTCCTCCCCAAGAAGTACATATACGTGAGGACATTGAAATCAATAAGCCGTGTACTAGCCCTCCTTCAGAAGAAAGACCAGGCGACGATGTGGTCCTCTCTTCCTCCAATTCCTCAGCCACTGCCCCCTCCTCAACCACTGGGGAGACCAATCACCAAACCGTGGAACGATTACCAATAGTGTCCCCTGCCCCGATCCACAACTCTGCATCACAAGTGTCCAGTGAGCAGAGTGATACTAATCCAGGTGAAGGGACAGGTGAAGACTCCAAGCCTGTTCTTGGTGAAGGTGAGATGGACACATCACTCAGCCAGCAGCCAGAGGTCATCCTCCTGGGAGAGGTCCAACAAAGTGGGTTCATCGAGCCCACTCCAGTCTCTCCGACAGAACCGAGTCCAGGTACCACCGAGAGTCCCAGAGGAGACAGTCAGAATGGAGAAGAGAAGGGACAAAACAGCCCGACCTTGCAAACAGACAGCCTACCCCCGGGTACCTCTCCATCCCTGGAGAATGCCTCTTTGATGGACGCAGAGACAGAAAGCTTGGGGATAATCCTGGCTTTCAGTAATCAGGTATAATTATGTCTTGGTTAAGATAACCATGAACCGTCACGCTTGGCTATTTTGTAATATAAGAGAGAACAGCTTCATACGTGTGCTATTTATAAATAACTGACATTAATAGTCCAACCTTTCTGCAATTGCTTTTGTGGAAACAGAGTTGATATTGCAGACAGCTGTTTTTTCTGAAGCTCTCATATAAGAAAATAGCCGAGGGTGGTGGTTCCCCTTTAAGGATTAACAACAAATTGTAGTGACATTAGCGTCAATTTGTGGTTGTCAGGAGTGTAAAATATTTGAACCTTAATTAAGCCAAAACAAAAGAATATATTTGGTCTGGCCATATCAATTTATAAGACAGACCGGCACTAATGATTTTGTTACAGTGTACCATTGTTAATGGACATCATTAACTATCCTCTAGGTGGCAGCAACTCACCAAATTCGGTCTAGCCTGTAGTTACTCTTTAAAACGCATCGATGGTGCAATCTTTTTCTCACTACTGTCATGATCAATTAGTATCCTACAAGTATTGACAAAAATACATTTTTCAAGATTTTTCACCATTTGATGTTCATTTTCCATATATCCATGCGTTCATATTCTATTGTATCAACCAGGTGTGCCAAGCGTTGATGCTTTCTATATCAGCATCAGCCTGTACCGTGGGCCTGAGAAACCACAGCCCATCCCCAGATCCTTCTGCCTCGACTGCCAGTGACTGTGGCTTTCTGGATACAGATGGACCCGAGACCACTGCGACCGAGAGGGCGGACATGGGCTTCTCAGTCAGGTAATATTACAGCTTAGTCCCTAAGGGTTGGAAAATAAGATCTGTACATAATTGTGTTGAAAAACCTTTCTCATTACTGCATGTCCTTGGGAAGGATGAAATATGGGGAAATTGTCGTGTCAATGAATTACAAAGGTCTAATCTTGATGGTTGTGAAAGAAAAGTGTATGTGAGTGACTTTGAAAGTTACTGGTGGTGACTGGAAAACATACATAACTATGTGAAACAAAGTAAGCACACTAAGTATTTGTGCTATTGATGTTGACAATATTAGCTAATGCAGCAAATTTGTTTAGAGAGCCTTACTGTAGTCAAAACACAAATCTTTCCTAACAGTTACATAACATGAACAGTAGGAAAGAAACTAAGAATGGGTCCTCTAAAGAAGCAGACTCATCTGTTTTACATTTGTACGGAAGTGGCCTAGTTTGTAAGATTTTTTTTAAACTTCCTGTTGAGAGTTCTATAATTTCTCAGAGAAGCAAAGCAGATCATACTCAATTATCCACACAACACAAATACTCATTCATATGTGAATATGACGTGCTTAATGTCAACTTTATGTCAAATATTTGATTTTTAACATATTTTCACATATATTTTTCTGTTTCTTTTTTTTCACAGCTTGGCCAAGCTGAGGGAGTGTACCATTAGGCTTGGGGAGGGGGTGTTGGATGAGGAGGTGTCAGAGTTGTCTTCTTCTGCTCACTCAGCCATTTCAGCCATCCCCTCAGTGGAGATTAACAGCATGATACAGGATGTCAAATCGCTCAGTGAGGAGACGCTGAAGGTATAGTTGTCAAAATTACCAAAACTTTCTCCTCACAATATTTGTACATGTGATGTGGCTTCAAATGCCTACAATTATGTTTATATGTCTACATCTTGCATGTGTCCAATTCAGAATAGGGACACTGAGTATCGTAATTATAATAGCAAGTTTTCAGAATGATAATGTACAACATTTTTGTGTTGTAACTTTTTCATTGCCTTATTTTGGACTTTAAATGTATATTCCTGCAAGTGATGCAATTTACATATTATACAATTTAGCAGGGTGTTCAATATAATAAGCCAGGTCTGCACATTTTCTGAAAAGAAAAGTCTAAAAATCCAAACCAAGACTGTTCAGGATACTGTACAGTTCACGGATGGAAGGAGCAGAAAGACACAAACACATTCATGTCATTTGTATAAGAACTGTAGTCAAACATTTGTAGTTAGACAATTACTAACCAGTATCAGTTGTGTCTCTTCACCAAAGTGACCACTAACATACCAACTAATCTTGTCATTTTAAAACTGAATGTGTGGCCCAAAGGTAAGGGTAATCCACACATCTCCTGGTCTCTAACAGACCACAGCCACCAGACAACAACCACAAGATAGTCGAACATGTGTTAGGGCCAGCACACTGGGACTGCCTCTGTGAATAGAGATCATTGTAGGAGAGAGTGACTCATTTAAAGAGGCCTTGTGGATGTGCTCCAAACACCAACCTTCAGAAAACGTACGTGTCCAAAAGGACAAAAAGAAAAACCCAGATCAAACTGGATCCAAAAACTCAAAAATACAGACCCTCTGAGCAACAGCAGCAACGCTGGTACTCACCTGTACTTCCTCCACAGCACCTGGAGGACATCCACGTGGTGATCCTGCACAAGGACGAAGGAGCCGGGCTGGGCTTCAGCGTCGCTGGGGGGTCCGACCTGGAGAACAAGGCTCCAACAGTGAGGGAACTTAAAACTGCCTCGGTGTTGTTGACTCAATAGTACACAGAGTCAACTGTACTGTTTCTTAACCCCCCCCCCCCCCCCCCGTGGCTTTTCCTCTGCCCAGGTCCACAAGGTGTTCCCCAACGGCCTGGCTGCCCAGGAGGGCACCATCGAGAAAGGCGACGAGGTGCTGTCCATAAACGGGCAGTCCATCCGCTACGCTACCCACGCCGAGGCTACCGCTGCCGTACGCCTCGCCCGCACCATGAGTGTGGCGGTGGTGGTGGTCCGAAGGAAGGGGAAGGCTGGCGTGATGGATGAGGGGGATACGGGATACGGGCAGGGGAGCGGCAAGGGGGAGCAAGACTTTGGCTCCAGTGAGTGTTATCATTGAAACTGTTAATAAATAAAAAAATAATAATTAAAGAATAAAATAAATAAATAAAAGTACAAAATAAAAATAATCAATATAAAATAAATAATGCCCTGTGATTTCTAATCCCCCCCCCCCCCCCCCCCCCCCCTAATTTGATATAGTCTACTGGAAAACGTAAGATACATTTTTGAAATTGGGTTACCGTACTAATGCAGTTAAGAGAAGAATACGATTTATTTTTTATCCGAAAAAGGTTTTCTCTGAAATGTTTTCCATTGCTAATATGGTTACACAATAATAAGTGTTACACAAAAGGGATTTGGGGTTTGTTCGAAGAGATATTATGTCTGGACAGTGGATTAGACATGGACACCACTAACAGACATTGCGTTGTGTTGACACAGCAGGTGCTGTGGTGCAGGTCACACTAGACAAGTCTGCCGGAGGGGTGGGCTTCACTCTGGAAGGAGGGAAAGGCTCCATCAACGGAGACAGACCGCTGCTCATCAACAGGATCTTTGCGGGTAAACTTGTTTAAAATTACAATCTGTAACTGATGCATGTGGTCTCCTGCCAGTAATTGAATTGAAGTAGATGAGTAGGTGGCACAGCAGACTCGCATGACCAAAACCAATAAAATGTTGGCGCAAAACGAGGCGTCTAGATTGTAGGTTTACATCCAAGGGTTTGTAGTGTTTCATATGAGAGCGCAAAATGCATAATGCAACGCCCTAAGCTATGTTTTGAATGCATCCCTCAGGCGGTGTAGCTGAGCAGAGCGGTCTGCGGTGTGGAGACGAGCTTCTGGAGGTCCAAGGAACCAGTCTCCTGGACATGACGCGCTTCGAGGCCTGGAACATCATCAAGGCCTTGCCTCAAGAACTCATCACAGCTGTGATCAGACAAAAGGCTGATGCCGAATGACCAGCGTCACGCTTCAAATCACACATGGCAGCGTGAGGGACAAATGTTGCACTCAGTTCCCCATGACTTTGCCTCGATAGTGAACCGAAGACCCGAGCCATCGTGGCAACACGGTACTCTGGAGAGGGCAGGGAAGAAGCGAGCCTTTCTGCTGGTTGATTGAGATGACTTTTCTTCTGCCACACCAGCGATGCTTTAAGAGATACGGTGGGACACGTGCGCGCGCTAGGCCGGGCGTTGTGTTCTCCAGCACAGCGAGTTTAAAACACAAAATCAACCAGCTTGAAACATTGTCTTTTTGGACCATACTGTAAATCTATTGGTTGGCGCGTTATGTCATGCGGTGCGCCGGGTCGAAGTTGAAATAATTTCAGCTTCGAAGCGAGTCCCCTCCCCGGGAGCACGGCCCAAGGTTGACCCCTCCACTCCCTGAAATTGCCGCGCAGCTTTCCCCATAGGAAAACTTTGGAGCGGGTCACGCACGCTGTCTTAACGTGTCTCAAGTGAACGCACCTTTAGGCTACCTGGTTTCTACTTCAGTCGAGTTTTGGCATTTGCACAAAGCTCAAAACAGAAAAACAAGCCATTTTTTCAACCAAATGTATGACAGCCAAATCTTGTGTAGTTAAGCATAAACTAGAAGAAAAACATGGGTGCAGTTTTATTTTTTATCAGAGTTTAAGTTTGCAATTTTCAAGATTTCCAAGATTATTGTTTTTGTCAAATTGTGAAGCTCATCATCGTCAGTGTCACTCATTGTCATTGACCAATGAGAAAACTGTTCAGCACTTTCCAGTTGTGGCCTCCTTGTGTGTATCTATCAGGTACGCTTTAGCCTGCACTATTGAGCTCTTTCACTGCAACCATTTCATTTGTTCAAAACCACATTTCACAACGTTTTCTTCAAAGACCAAACTGATTTAAAGAGATAACACAATACCTGGATGTTTTTTTGTACTTAATTCAAAATTTGTTTTAACAAAAGTAGTGGCTGCAGGGGAAAAGTTGCAACATGCCGGTTTAAAATGTATTTTGAACATATGGATGTAAATAAGAAAAAGCTGCTTTATGATCAAAATACTTAATAAATAATCCAAATTCCTCCCTGCAGAAAACAGTCTTCACTTCATTCAAGATATTGCAAAAAAGTTCATTTTGGTGGTTTGAATGTCATTTTAATGAGAAAAGTAAAAACACATATAATCTTATTGGTCATTTAATGATAATGCTGGTGCTTTACAAAAACAAAAGAACAAATTATTTCGGTACAGTGTGGTACTAGGTAAACAGTCTATTTCCTGTGCTGAATATACATGTAAAACCTAACATCGCCACTCTTTAGCAGCAGTTGTTTTCAATGGGATGAAAACATCACAGAATGTAATTTATATAACGGTTCAATTTTTCGATCTTGCATAAATGGCCAAAAAACATACTCTTTGACTTCATCGCTTTGTCAAAAACGTACCCAAGATCACATGCAGCAAACTACCAAAATATAAGAAACACCGACTCAGTGTCAGAAATTGGTCAGTTGGTAAGTTATTTACCTGTAAGCACGGGATGCACTCTGCATATCTGATTAATAGTAGCAGGAATATAAATGAATGGCAGTGTTTTGTGCCTTCACTGTCCCGTTAACAATATGACAATATTTTCAATCCCACAAGATGTGTTATTTTATGATTTACATGATGGTGGTCTTTCTGTGTCAACAAGGTAAACTTCACTCCCCAGATCTTATTGGTATTATTATACTTCATATACTTGTGTGGTGTTTCTTTATGTTTAGCAGCCACCTGTATTTACCATTTCAAGTCAATAATGTATTCAAGCATGAGCAACGCCTCAGATCCACACGAAAAAATATGACATGTATGCTATTTTCTATTACCTTGAGTAGAGAAATTGTAACAGAATCAATTTCCCCCCGGAATGAATAAAGTAATCTGAACCTGGAAACAATCAAAAGGGTGGCAAGCATACAAAACACGTACATGACAGTAGAATGCACTTCTAAAGGTTTGTCGTTATCTTTAAATATATCCTTACGGGATATAAGGTAATAATGGGGACTTTTAGTGTGAAAATAAATACTTAACGATACAATAACGATTTAAAAAGATGTTACCGTATATGGCTTATCATACATGTAAAAGGAAAATTAAGCATGCAAGTCAGACTACCAGCATCTTATTGCTGGTAGGCTACCAGTCAAACAGAATACTCATCTTTACCTTACCTCAAAACGTACCACCACCCCACCGTCTGACATACTGACTATCTTAAATCCCAAGGCCTCTGATCTACTCATTTTTTCGAGCACTTGACCTGAACTCTCTTGAACCTGAACTTTAACTGGGCCTGACATTTTCTTTTTGGGGGAGCAAAACATTTGTTTCCTTTAAAGTGCTTCAACGACAATTTAGAAGAAATTGGCCTTTTTGGCCACCTCAAATACGATTTAGTAACGCAAAATATATGCTTTGTTTTTTAAAAGAATTCAGTAAACACGAGGGAAGCCTTCATGGTGTCTTTGAGACGGGAGTAAAGCTCAGCTCAATGTGTGTGCAGGAAAGTAGCAATGTCCTCGTTTGGTTTTCCTTCTTTAAAACAAAAGCTTGCACTCTTCTATGTTTTTGTGTTGATAGACGCAAACCACATGTAATAGATGTGCCTCGACCTGTGCTTGGATATTAAAAGTCCTGTATACGGGATGTGGATCATGGAAAGAGGGGGGGGGATGTCCTTGGGTCAATGTGGAATGTACAGTATAGCTGACAGAAGAACCACTAAACCTCTTTAAGTGCAAGGCAAAACAACAACAGAAAAATTAACCATCACTCACTGCCCTGGCGTGGACCGGGACTCCACGGGTCCAGGGTTAGTATCAAGGTCTCGTGCAACATGCATGTTTTACTGTATAACGACTATGCAGTCAACAGGAAGGAGAAGTAGCAGTGAAATGCCACGGTGGTGAGAACACAGCAGGATAAAGAAAACCCAAAACAACAAAACGGGAGCTAAATTATACACTACTGGACTCATCGGTAGGCGTGACCTGTTAGCTGGGGCCGCGTGAGGGGGGGGGTGGTCCTCAATGGTCCTTAAGGGACTTGACAGCCTTGGCGAGGTTGCTGTAGAACTCGGCCATGCTGGAGGGGAAGAAGGAGTCGACCACAGAGCGGGGGAGCAGACCGCCCAGGTCTGTCTGGAAGAAGCTGAACACCTGCGTCTTGTTGGGCTCTCTGGAGCAAGGAGATGGGGGGGGGGACAAACATAGATATGAGACGGCAGAAGAGAACCAGATACAGACACAAGTCTCAGGGTTTGAGTTTTAAGGTTTCTTAGCTCAATGCTGCCCCAAGGTGGCGAAACTGGAGAGCGACACCTGTGTCGTTTTTTTATGTCCATTAAAAAGAGGACTGGTGTTGAAAAAATAAATAAATAAAATTATATATGTATATATACATATACATATACACACACACACACACACACACACACACACACACACACACATTACTACCATCAAAGTGTCATAGCATATTTATTATCAAACGCACAGTACACCACAGTTGTCATTCTGGACCTGAAAAACGACATTTTTGCGGCAAGGCACGTGCACATTTCACATCGCAATAGGGGGGGAAAGGTCTGCCTGCCGTCCCAGAGGCCCCTGTACTCACCCTGAGATGGGGACACAGATGCAACCACAGGTGTGATTGAAGCCCCTCACGTAGCCTGACTGGGGGGGGCAGCTGGGGTGGACCACGTTGGTGGCTGTTGGTTGTTTCAGGAGGCCGTGGAAAAAAGGTGCAAAACTTAAGACATTAGACATGATCATAATACCGGTATGTCCCATGCTTTTAAGTCAGGGCCACCGGACGAGCTTTTAGGCCAGTCAATATGGTTCAACGACGCCTTGATTCGTGTAAGACACATCTGACCCGAAGAAACACATTTTTATTGTGAAAACTATAATGATCATTTTAGGAAACGTGATGTCACGATAGTTACGTGGCTATGAACCCTCGTCTAAATTTTAGGGTAGCTGTTTGCGGTGGAAACGCAAAACAGATCGAGGGTGAGGTACAGGTTGGCACAGGTTAGATAACGGTTTCAAGGGTACCGTCTCAAAAAGTGTTTGGTGGAAATGTCAACACATGCTACACATGCTGCTAAATCAGAGGCATAGTTCATAGTACCACAAACCGTGGCTACTGCACCGAGAGGAGGAGGAACAGAAGGAACAAACAGACCGACTCAACAAGAACAGGAGATTACCGTTTGATGAGATGGTGCCGTCTTCATATTGCTTTATCTGAATGACGTCTACAAAGTCCCGTGGAGCTATGATGCCCATGGCCGCCGACGGTGTTACTGTTCTGCAGACCGAGATGATCTGGGGAAGGAGTGGGGTGACAGTGAGGTCAAACTCGAAAGATGCCCAACATCTACCTCACAAGATGACAAGTGTCTGAATTCACACTTTGTTTGAAAGCGTTCGGTGTATATCACATTATTGGAGGGGGGGGGGGGGGGTCTTTTTTTAGCAAAATTAGGGTCAGAATGAATGTAATGCAACCATAATGCATGTTAAACCTGACGAGGTGTCCACGCACCTCTGTCACTTGTTCCAGGAGCTCGAACTTTTTGACGTTGTTGTCCCATTTCACTCTGAGTCCGCCCGGTACCGGCTCCAGGCACTCCCAAACCTTCTCTGTGCTGCCGTTGATGACACCCTCGCCCTTATAGCTGCAGTGAAACAACGCAGGGCTCACGGTCAGGGAAGTAGGACAGATATAAAAAGGAAAAGGTACATGCGGCTGGTCTTCATTAGTGCGTCACCTGCATGGACGCCAGCTAGCATGCCCCAATTGTCCAAGCTATTACATAATTATGAACACACAGAAGTCAACGTGGGGGGGAAGGACAAAGACATAATGCAACAGTGTGCGTCAGCTTCAATGACCTTTACCAGTAATAGCCGGTTCATAATTTATGGATAGAGTAAAAACTCACACATTTCCTGGGAACTCTGTGGAGGGACGCCAGGACACGATGACATCATTCTATAAAGGAGATATGAAACGTTGATGAAATATTGAAGGATATATAATGCTAGTGATTAACCTGTTGTGAGGTCATTACTCTGGTACAGAGGGTGAAGTGGTACAGTAGGAAAAGGTCTGCTTGTGAAATGATAAATCCCTCATTTTTTGATTAACATATCAGTGAGCCACTGCATTTGTTTGTTCATGTATTCCAACAACACGATTAATCAAAAGAAGGCAAACCCATATGACCATAAACAAGAGAGAATGGGCTGGTTCTGGTCCACGAGCAACTCGACCTCATGGAAATACTGGCGTCCCATGGACAGCGATGACCTATTGAAGCATAATGCACATTGGACTCTCGCTAAACGGGTCACGGTTGGCGTTTTGCACCAAAGGTCTGTGCAGCAGCAGCAAACAGCGAACAGCTTCCTTGTACTGCTGAGCGACTCATTCATAAACTACAGGAGAGTAGACGTGGCAAAGGGCAGCCATACTCTACTCTCCCCCTTAAATAAAGATGGTTGTTGTGCACTACTGTGGCACCATTGTTTTTTTAGATTGGATTAGTCACATGAAGCACCGCCCGCTTGTGCTTGATGTGGCCTAACTAATAAAGTAGAAGTGGTAGGACTGAATGAGTGTAACGTGACACTGATTTCTGTTGCCCTGCTGTGGACCAGTGAACAGCACGATGTTTGTAATGGTCCACATTATGGTTCAAATGGGGCTCATCGCCGCCAACAACAATGTCCAATCAATCAACAGATGCGCCGTTGATTAACGCAGAAGCTCACGCCGTGTTATTGGTTATTACTCCTCTCATACATGATGAAGAACATGCGTTTGGTGGTGACAGAAATCATTGATTGAAAACGTTGAATCGTCCACCAGCCTGGGGATTTTACAATGTGTACAACCAAGCTTGTGTAATATGATACACACAGGCTTGCGTACTATGATACTCACAGGGTTGTGCACTATAATACACACAGGCGTGTGTACTATAATACACACAGGGTTGTGCACTATAATACACACAGGCGTGTGTACTATAATACACACAGGGTTATGTAATACACAGGGTTATGTACTATTGATACACAGGCTTATGTACTATAATGATACACACACAGGCTTATGTACTATGATACACACACAAGGCTATGTACTATAATGATACACAGGGCTATGTACTATAATGATACACAGGGTTATGTACTATGATACACAGGTTATGTACTATAATGATACACACACAGGCGTATGCACTATAATGATACACACACAAGGCTATGTACTATAATGATACACAGGGTTATGTACTATAATAATACACACAGGGTTATGTACTATAATAATACACACAGGGTTATGTACTATAATGATACACACAGGGTATGTACTATAATGATACACACACGTTTGTGTATTATGATACACAGGCCTGTGTGCTACGAGACGGCCGTCCTGGTCCCGTGTGACCCGGACCAGACCAGAACTAGACCAGATAACACAATTACAGGACGTGCTGGACTCCAGGCGGGGAAGTCACGTGGTCGCCGACGTGTACAGGAATAAGCCTCGCGACCAAAAAAACGCGAAGACAATAACCATAATAAAAAAATAAATAAAAATAATACATAAATAATAATAAACATTTTTTTATAAAAATAAATCAATAATAATAATAAAAAGAATAAAAAATAAAAAACAAATAATTTTTTTAATTTTTTTTTTTTTTTACCGATTTCTTGCAGGTCTTCCAGCCGCTCTCGTCCTTCCTGAAGCCCAGCAGGCAGTCCGCCACGGTGTCGGCCTGCTGGACATAGTCCATGGCCGCAGGGGGTTAAAGGGTAAAAACACGTTGGAAAGCAGCACCGAGAGGGAGAGAGAGGGCCCAGCAATGACACCGACAACCGACACCGACACCGGGGGTGAGGAGAGGTGAGGGGGGGAGGAGAGCCGGCAGGAGCAAGCTAGCTAACCTGGAGCTAACGCGGCTAGCTAGGCTAGCACCGCTGGGCGGTGGAAACGCGCCGTCCGCCTCCTCCGAGGGCGACCATCGCGGCCGCCGATGTGTCACCGTCACGGTTTAAGAGGAGGAGGGTGGAGGAGGAGGTGGTTGGTGGATGTAGGATGATTAAAATAAAAAACCGCCGTTGATGGATATAAAAAACTGGTGACTTGATTTTGAATGAGCGGCTCACCTACCGCCCCGTAGAAAACCCGTCTCTCTCTGGGGCGACTCACCGGCGCCCCGCGCGGTGAGCAGCTGATACTGCAGGATAGAATAGAATAGAAATTAATGGCTTTTATTGTCACTATACATGCATGTACAATGAGATTAAAAGCCAACTCCAATAATAGTAGTGCAACAGTGAAAAAAAGAGAGAAAATATAGAAAATATACAATATAATATAAACATAGGCAAGGAAAAGGGAGGTAAGGTGCACCGTCCTGAGGCGTCATGTAGAGTATTGCACATTGAAAAAGGAGTATTGCACATTGTAAAATATTGCACTGTAGGTAAGGTTTTTTGACAGTGCAGGAGGAGGTGGGAGAGAGGCTGCTGCACTG
This sequence comes from Merluccius polli, assembly GCA_030340625.1. Taxonomy (NCBI): domain Eukaryota; kingdom Metazoa; phylum Chordata; class Actinopteri; order Gadiformes; family Merlucciidae; genus Merluccius; species Merluccius polli. The sequence continues at coordinate 138,776 of JAOPHQ010003460.1, forward strand.
CCCATGTCGTTCACAGCTTCTTTTTGTGGTCCATCATGTAGGGCGTAAAAACACACACACACACACACACACACACGGAGGTGTTGGTGAAGACACGCGTGTACGTGTGGTGCACGTATGTGTCATGCAAGACGGTATATGTGCGAATGCTGCACGCGAACACTCATGCAGAGACGTGCAGGTGTGAATCGGATGCAGTGGCGAATGGTGACCTCTTGACACCGGGCCTTCAGCGGTACCTCTGGCACCAACATGAAACAGCGATAATAATAATAATAATAGGAAAACGTTGGCTTGAAACGCTCAGAGCCGTTCATATGCACGTACAGAGAAAGACTAGTATTGGTAGGGCTGTGCGTTGCATGTCAATGTTTTCTGTAGCTCAGCATATTAAGCCTTTGGCGTTCTGCAAAGTGAAAGCATTATCAGAATTTCAGTCCAGGCCGATCGAGTGAAACCTGAAAGGTGAGAAAGGTGTACTGATCTCAATACAAGCAAACATGGGTGAGATCAGTCTGGACAACAAAGAAGAACGGAAAAAAAACTTTGATCCAAGTCATCGAAAAAACAGACCTGGAAATGTGTTTTTTACTCATCCGAGTCCCCCTCCCTTTACACTGAGTGTACATCAAATCAAAGTGTCCTCGTCCAATGTGATTCGGCATTATCTACCCAACTTCACCCAAAAAGTCCAAACCAAACTTTGATTGATTTGTATAATAGTTTTATATACAGATAAACTAAGCAAGGAGAGAGCACACATCTTATGTGAACACATGTACTATCATTATTAATTATTATATAAGGAGGAGCATTCTCTTACACACTACACAGAAGTTAAAATGTTATAAATATATACTTTGCGGTCTCAATTGACAATTACTTCTTTGTTACACGATTTCTTGGTTTAGCGTACTGACATATTATTGCAAAAACACGTCACACGTTGGAGCAAACCATTTCATTTGACCTAGAGACGTTGAGATCAATGCTGGCTTTCGACTTTTTCTTGGCCAGCTTGCCTTGCCTGGCGTCGGACTTGAGATAGCGCTCCTTGTTGTGGATGACCTGGATGTACTGGTCGGTGCTGCTGTTCTGCTGGTCGCTGCTGGAGCCCAAGGAGGCCGAGTCTGACTCTGTCAGAGAGGGCTCCAGCTTGGACCTGGTCTTGGGCTTGACCTGGGCCTCCACCAGCCTAGCCACGCTGGAGGGCTGGCCGTAGCGCCCCGGGGACTGGGTGGGGCGCTTGGTTTGCACCACAGGCTCTGCTCTTCTCCCGCCATGAGTGTGGGAGCAGGCGTACGCCTCCAGCCCGTCCCAGTCTATCTCGTCCTCCTCCTCCCTGGCGTCCGCCCCGTCCTGGACCACTCCCCCCCGCCGGCCCCTGGCCACGTGGGCATCTTTCCCCACCAACACTTGGCTCTCCACGCGCTCGCCGATGTAGAAGCGCGCCGGCCGGTACAGGTCCGAGAGGGAGCGCGGGCGGCGGCCGTCCTGTCCGAACGAGCCCCTCCTCGGCCCCTTCTTCCTGCCTTCCGCCACCACCCCTTCCTCCTCCTCCTCTTCCTCCTCACTCAGGTGGGGCTGCGAGACCAGCGACCTCTGGGACTGGAGCGGGTGGTGAGGCGTGCGGGGGGGGTAGCGCTTGCCGCTGCGGGGTCCGAGGGCCCCCGCACTCGGGTCCGAGGGCCCGTCGTGGGCGCAGTAGTGTCTGGGGATCCGCGTGGTGGAGCGCAGCAGCTTCTTGCGCGCCTCGTGCTCGTTGAGGATGACGTAGCGCGTGGCCACGTGCGGCCGGCGCCCCACGTAGCTGTGGGCCGTGATGATGCCCGTCGCCTCGGCCGGGTGCAGAGGGCGCGCCGTCTTCCTGTACAGCGGTTCGGAGTAGTGGACGTCGTCGGGGAAACAGGGGGCGGGGTTGTAGGCCACTTGGCGGTACGACTTGGCCCTGCAGGAGCTGTTGGGGCCAATGAGGAATGGCGCCGACTGCTGCCTGCTGGGAAAATAGTTTAGTTTAGCAGACGCGATCATCCAAAGCGACTTACATTTTTGTTGGCCTGAAAACTAAGATCAGCGTGCGGCGCCCTTCAAATCAATCAGGTTATATTTAGCTATAGATGCTCTACCAAGTGGCTCACAGAAAGCCTGTCAGTGATATTCAGACCCATTTATAAGAAGCAGTTATTATAAAGATATCAAAAATATGTTTTTTGTAAGCAATGTTTTTTTTAATCATATTTGCTTCACTGACTCCCATCTCTAATTAGAGCAGCATTGAGCCTCCTCCTCAAAACCCCTCATTTTGAAAACAACTAAAACAAACTAACTTAATCGTCTGTCAAGTCAAAGGGTACATTGATTTAAAGGTCCATATATAAATATGATATCCACTATTATTATTGTTATTTCTGAAGGAGTATTCATGTTATTATTTATTTGTATGTTGGCCTAATATTTAATCCTCCCCTCTCTGTCCCATATTAGTCATCTCTCATTTAAAATTAATGGGTTACCATTATTCGCAGGCTCTTTGTTCTTGCTCGGCTTGAGGTACAAGGTTAACTAATAAATCCTAAACCCAATAAAATGAAATTAATAATCTCATTTTAAACCAGGAAACTCAAAACCTTTGTAGATATTTAACTATTGGAAAAGTCTTTGTAAACTCTCCATTGTGTTTAGAACCAATGGAGGTGGAAAACACGGAGCGGACTTCCAGACTTTACATTTAGTTTAGTCAGAAAACGTGACACTCAATTCTACAGATAAAAGACTCTGTGGCACAATGATATGTTCATTCCGGGGCAAACTTGTACAACATATACAAGTTTAATATGATCTGGACCGCATTCTGTTACAGAGGGGTCTCCTGTATGCGTACATTAAATACTTGTATACTTCTACAACTATTGCGCGTTACTTTAACATGTCGAAGTCTCATCTGTCCTCGACGCAATATCTCCTAAAGAAACCGCCACGACATTCCTCTCGTGTACGCGTGTATGGTGTTGAGTATCGAGTAGCACCAGACCTAGTGGGCATGTGCTCCAGCCTTTGCTTGTGCAACATTGACACGGGCGGACTCTTGGAAGATCCTGCCGCACTTCCTGTGTTCAGGTCTGCCCTGGACACCGATTGGGTGATGGTGCGGATGCTGTTTCCACGGCGAACGGGAGACTGGAAGCTGGTGACGCTGCCGTTGTGCTGTGGTGACGACGAGTGGATGGAGGACTCGTGGCTCGTGACATCACTCTCCTGCTGGTCCGTCTTCTTATCGACGGCGACCTCTGGGGCTTGGAGCCTAGCTGATCAGGTCAGAGGTCATAAGTCAGGTGTAATTACAATCCTGCTTACGTAATAATAATAACCAACGGCCTTTGGCCATTGGTTATTATTATTACAATTGTTAGTTCCCAGAGGCAGTGAGGTATCAATTAATGTCTGAAGCTGAATGAAGGTTTGCAATGCTATTGATGTATTCTTTATCTGCTGAAGTAGCACTCAATCCTAAATGCAATTGTGCTATGAATCCCATTTTATCATCACATAATATATCACACACTGTTTACATTTCCAATAATTCAATTTGTTTTTTTGAATTTGGGATTCCCTATAAGTGACTGACTATCCTCCTAATGTGGCGATGTACTACTATCTTACAGGACTGTCTCACACTTGATCTCCTCAAAGTACAATCATTCAAAAACATTGGCCTGGCACTGAGACACTGCCTCTATAAACAGCAACTTGATACTTAGCCATCTTCTGTTTTTGAGGTGAAGTCATCGGCAAGACCTACCTGCAGCCAACTGGAAGACTTTCTTCTTGTCATCCGACCGTTCCTAACATCCCAGAGATCACATGGTAAATACATACAGGCATGTATCTCATGTATCTCTAATACATAAGATATGCATCCAAGCCTCAAATAATGTTATACACAACTCACTGTCTGGAGCTGCTGCCTCAGCTGGTTGTTGGTGAACTTGAGAGATCTGGCGATGGCCTGGAGGTAGTATATCAGCATGCTGGAAAACACATTCATCATTAGCCTAAAGCACGCTATTATATAAATGTTTTATGTTGAGTACTTTAAAGTGTGTGTGTGTGTGTGCATGCATGCATGTGAAAGAGAGTGTGTGTGTGCGTGTGTGTGTGTGTGTGAGCCTGCATTTGTGTGTGCGAGCATTCATGTTTTATGTGCAAGCGTGTATATGTGTGCAAGTGTGTTTATGTGTGTGTGTGTGTGTGTGTGTGTTGGTGTGTGTGTGCATGTGAATATATGTGTGAGCATGTATGCATGTGCGTATGTGTGTGCATTTGTGCCTGTGTGTGTACGTGTGCATGTGTGTGTATGTGTATCTCTGCATGAATGCAACTGTGCATGTGTATGTATGTGCAAGTGTGTGTGTGTGAGTGTGAGTGTGTGTGTGTCCAGGAGTGTGGCCTCACAAGAGCAGTAGCAGCGCAGGCAGCACCACGACAGGGCTGGTGATGTAAATCATCACTTTGTTGAACCACACAGGGAAGTCACTGGCGATGGTGTCCGAGATGATGTCATAGATCTTCTCCTGACCACTGTGGCACGCAAAGCAAAACACACACACACACACACACACACACACCAAATATGTTACACACCAAAATACATGCACACATTCTGCTGTTGCACATATAAGCCAGCCTACTTCCATCACTTTGTGCAAAATGTTTAATTAATAATTAGTTAATGATTAGCATACTTCATCTGTCAATCAAACTGACAATGTAAGTCATGAGAAACTATGTATATATTAGTGGTGGGCATAGATTAATTTGTTTAATCTAGATTAATCTAACTGTAATCTTGGAAATAATCTGCGTCCTCTGCCCGGTCGCCGGGCAGAGGACGCAGCCGTTCCGCAGCGCAGCCGTTCCGCGGCGCTTACCTTCCTTGGTGGAAATCCGGTATAGACCCAGCTCCCAACCCAACTTTGAGAATAGATTAACGGTGATCATTTTTTTATCGCGCGATAAGAGTCTTGTGTTATCGCAGCGCGTTAACGCCGATAACGGCCCACCACTAGTATATATACATATATAATATAACTGAAACTACATAAAGGGTTTTTACCTAAACGGCCCACAATGCTGCGATGGTCTGTATCTCACAATGGCAAAGATGGTGGGCAGCATGCACAGGAACAGCATAAACAACAACATGGCCAGGTAGAAATTGTTTGATCTAAAAAAACAAAAACACGGAAAGATTATATGAAAAGAGAATTAATACGAACATAAATTAGAGTGACATAAATATTAATTGTGTCTTTTATTATGTTTTAAATATATTTCCATATTGCACCCTATACTTAAGGTTACGTTTACTTTCTGAGGATAATATACTGACAATTTACACAATAAATTGTTGGCATTTGGTCCTGCACTCCATAATCAGTCAGGTGGATTGTGTGATTGTTGGACTGTGTTAACATGAATGGGATTTAAATGATCCGTCAACTGGCTGCACCGCTAACTCTCCTCATGCAAGAGAATAGCATTAGAACGATACACGCAACGGGCTCACTCACGAGAGGGAGAGAAAGAGAGAAACAGAGAGAGGGGGGAAGAGAGAGAGAGAGAGAGAGAGAGAGAGAGAGAGAGAGAGAGAGAGAGAGAGAGAGAGCTAGAGAGAGAGCGAGAGAGAGAGAGAGAGAGAGAGAGACCGAGAGACAGACCGAGAGAGAGAGAGAGAGAGAGAGAGAGAGAGAGAGAGA